>PVLA01019432.1:0-12286 GCA_004027455.1 Hydrochoerus hydrochaeris
CAGGGAATGAACTCATGACCACTTGCCTGCAAGGCAGGTGCTTATGCTTCTAAGCTAAATCCCTGGCCCCAGAAGCAGACTTTTTTAACGGAACATTGAATAAATTCACACAACTTGTGAGCCAGCAATAGTCACACCAAAGAAGCCATGCCTCCACTGCAAGCCAGATGGCCTGTGGGCTGGGAAAGAAGAGTGCACATCTTCCACACACAGCCCTAATAAACAACTAGATCATTTTAAGGAACACAGAGTGAGATGATAGCAGCCAGCACAGGTCAGGACAAGTGAGTCACGCCCAGCGCACCCCTACTACAGGCACCATCAGGGATGCCTGCTACCCACAGATAACCACAGCATATCTGGAGAAGCTCTCAGACACAGCCCAAGTTCCTTCTTAATGCCATTCAGGATACTTGCTTCCTGTGGACTGGGAAAAATAGGCAGACATGCACGTGCATACCTGCTGTCATCAGGGAAGTCCCACTGTGGCTGTGCAGGCTGGGAGAAGACGCAGACTTGCTTCTTTCTGACAGTGGCAATCAGAGAAGTCTCAGTGTAGTTGTTCCCATCTGGAGAAATCCACCCCATGCCTCACCAGGAGTTGAAACTCAGAGAAACTGATGTGCTTAACCCATTTCCCTACACCATATATGGACATTCAGTTTTGGAAGTGCCTAGGACCCCACAAGTGGCAAATCTGAAGCTAAACATCAAGATGAATGAGACAAAGACAATCTCAGACCTCCAGCCCTTAAAGAACAAGTCAAGGAGACATTGAAATGTAATAATTTGGAAGTGAACCATATGAAATTTCTGAGGGAATAGCAGCTGAAGGAAAGAATCAATTTCATGAGTCTGTAAAAATAATCAGCTCAGAAATAATATCTCAAGTAAAAGAAGAAATGACAGACATAGTGAAAAAATTTCTAAGCATATCTAAAGAAGACATAGAGTAACAAATAGAAGCAGGGTGGGGAATTTAACTGAGTGGAGTAAGCACTGGCCTGGCAAGTGCAAGGTCATGTGTTTGATCCCCACAACCCCCCAAAAAATTGAAGATTCAGAAAACAATAAAAGAATTAATGAGGCCCACCCCTCAGCTGGGAACATTAGGGAAGCTTGTGACATGCCTGAGCCCCCACCCCGAACTGCCACTGATGGGCTCACCCCTCTGCCAGGAACATTGGGGAGCCTGTGGCATGCCTGAGCATCCTCAGACTGCCACTGCTGGCTCTACCCCTCTACTGAGAACACTGGGGAAGCCTGAAGCTTTCCTGAGCCCCTTTGGACTGCCAATGCTGGGCCTACCCCTCTGCTGGGAACACTGGGGAAGCCTGAAGCATGCCTGAGCCACCTCAGACTGCTAACACAGGGCCTGCTCCTTGAGGAACCCACCCGTCTCCTGGACCTAGTACTGCAATTGACCTTTGTATCCAACCCCTTCTCCCAGAACCTTGGACTACAGTGGATTACCTTGCTGGCTAGATGAGAGACTCAGGAACCCCTCACCCAAACAGAAGACCTCAGCAGGCTCCAGTCAGTGTGGTGAGTTTGCCCCTAAGATAGATGTCTGTGGTGGCTAAATAAGAGTGGAAATGAAACTCCCTCCAACTGTAAGACCTTGGTGGACCTGGCAAGAGTGTGAGGAATACCCTCTTCCTCACAGAGAACATCATACATGTTGAGGAGTGTGTCAATAATGCCCCCCAACTTAGAGGAAATTAAATGAGCTCATGAGATGCCCAGTGACACAATAGGGCTCAGCAGACACAAACACTATAGCCAGGGAGATCTGGTGACCTGCAACAACCTGAAGATATAGCAACAGCAGTAACTAAGAGTTGAACTATATACATACTTCCAGGCTAGTTACCCCAGAAAGAATATAGGACTCACCCAACAGGCCCTGTAGGAGGAATTCAGGTAACTGATTCTCCTCTTCATTGTAGTACCCAGCAATTTGACAAACATCACCCACACAGTAGGACCTTAAAATTCACACCATGGAAGTTGTGAGTGTTGGGATTCAAAGACCAAATATTCACCCAAAAGGTGAAAATGACAAAATGAAAAGGCAAAATGCCAATCTCAAATATCTTGTCCATCAAGAGCAAGTACAAGTGACACTGAAATAGAGGACTTTAAAAGTCATACACCAGAAATCTCTGAAAAGCTAGCAAATGAAATAAAGAAACAAACCTTGAGGCTATTGAGGAACTGAAATTAGAAATAATGTCTTATGTAAAGACAGAAATAACAACCTTAGTAAATGAGTTGCTCAACATAGCTAGAGAAGAAATAGATAAAAATACAGGAGCATCAGAAATTGATCAAAGCTTTGAATGAAAAATGCAGAAAAGAAGCAGAATCTATGAATCAAATTCAAAGAGATATCCAAGAAACAAAAAATTCTATTGAAAGCTGGCAAAACCATTTAAATGAAGCTAAGCATGCAATTTCAGACCTTTAGGACAGCATTCCAGATAGCAATCCTGAAAGGGTAAAACTTATAAAAACACTAAGCAGCATGAAATGACAATCTAACAGCTTCAAGATGATGTGAGGAGAAACAATGTAAGACTTATAGGCATCAGTGAGGAGGCAGGAGACAATGCAAAGTATGTAATTAAACTGCTTACAGAAGTAATGGCAAAAATTTCCCAAACATGGGGAAAAATCTGATATGCAAATAAGTGAGGCACATCGAATACCATACAGTCATAACTAACAGAAATCTAAACCCAGGCATATAACAATTAAGATCTCAGACATATAGCATAAAAACAGAATATGAAAAGGTGTTATAGAAAAGACATTTATCAAGGAATGCCTATTATGATCATGGCAGACTTTTCAGCACAAACTTTCAAGTTAAGGTGAGCTTGGTGTGAGGAATTTCAAGCCCTCAAAGAAAACAAGTTTTAACCCAGACTGATGTGCCCAGCAAAACTGTCTTTCAAATTTAATAGGGAAACAAGTTACTTCCATGACAAATAAAAACTGAAGCAATTCATGTCCACCAAACCAAACTTAGAAAGAGTACTGAAAGATGTGCTAGATAGAGATAAAAACTACCAGAGTCTCCAGAACAACAACAGAAATAAACCACCAGGCTGAACAAGAAATTTAAAAAGGGAGAAAAGCAGGAAAGCAACAATAGGAACACAACATGGCAAAGTCAAGCCAGTACATATCAGTGATATCCATAACTGTAAATAGGCTCAATACACCTATCAAAAGAAACAGGCTGACAGAGTGGATCAAGAAACAGGATCCCACAAGATGCTGTATACAAGAAACATATCTGACTAAAAAAAAACCCCATAGACTAAAAGTGAAAGGATGGAAACAGTATTCCATACAATAGGAACTTAGAAAAAGGCAGGGGCAGCTATTCTTTTTTGCAGACAAAGTGAACTTCAAACCTAAAATTATTAAAAGAGATAAAGAAGGCCCCTATATACTTATTGATGGAAAATTACAAGAGGAAGAACTAACAATTATAAACATATATGCACCAAATACAGGAGCACCCAACTGTATAAGACAGATACTAATGGACATTAGAAACCAAATGCCTAAGAACACAATTGTAATAGGATTCTTTAACACTGTCAAAAGAGATAGATCAACTAGACAAAAAGTCAGCAAATAAATAACAGAATTAAATCATACCTGTGAGCAAATGTACTTAGTGGATGTTTACTGTGTTCCACCCAACCACATCAGAACATACCATCTAATTAGCTGCACATGGGTCATTCTCCAAAATAGGCCATCTATTAACCCATAGGGCTTTGTTAACTAAGTGAAAAGGGAGAAAATATCCCATGCATAATATCTGATTATAGCATACTAAAGTTGGAAATCAGTTGCAAAAACCCCTGAAAAACCTGCAAAAATACATGAAGATTAAACAACAATCCTCTGAATAAACAGTGTGTACCTACAATACAATGAAAATGCAGATACAACTTATGATAACCTGTGGGATGCAAGGAAAGCAGTCCTAAGAAGGAAATATATGGAAATGAATAGTCACATCAAGAAAATGGAATGAACACAAAAAAGTAACCTAATGCTACTTCTCAAACTTCTAGAGAAAGAAGAGCAAGTCAAACCCAAAGCCCATAGAAGAGAGGAAATTGTAAAGATCAGAGCAGAAATTAATGCAATTGAAACTAAAAAGCAATACAAAGAATTAATGAA
The DNA here is from genome assembly GCA_004027455.1 of Hydrochoerus hydrochaeris. Classification (NCBI taxonomy): domain Eukaryota; kingdom Metazoa; phylum Chordata; class Mammalia; order Rodentia; family Hydrochaeridae; genus Hydrochoerus; species Hydrochoerus hydrochaeris. Next base: position 4,210 of record PVLA01019432.1, read on the forward strand.
TTAAAGAGCTTGTTTGTTTAGAGAATAAACAAAATTGATAAACACATAGCCAACCTTATCAAGAACAAGAAAGAAAAAACTCAAATCCATGCAACAAGGACTGAAAAGAAGGAAATTCAAAACATCATGAACACTTACTTTGAAAATCTCTACTTACATATGGTAGAAAACACAGAGGAAATGGACAAATGAAATACCAAAGCTCAACCAAGAAGATATAGCAATTTTGAATAACCCAATATCAGCTACTGAAATTGAAAATGTGATTAAAAGCTTACCAACAAAGAAAAGCCCAGGTCCTGATGGATTGATTCACAGATCAATTCTATAAAAATTTTAGAGAATATTTAACACCAACACTCCTTAAACTCTTCAATGAAACTGAAAGAGAAGCAGTCCTCCCTAACTCATTCTTAGAGGCAAGTATCATTCTGATACCAAAACCAGAGAAAGACCCAACCAAAATGGAAAACTATAGACCAAATCCCTTTAAACATTGATTTAAAGATGTTCAATAAACCACTGGCAAATAAAATGCAGCAAATCATTAAGAAGATTATATACCACGACCAAGTGGGATTTATTCCAGGAATGCAGGGATGGTTCAACATATGCAAATCAATAAATGTAATGTAACACCACATCAACAGAGCCAAAAATAAAAATCACATGATCATCTCAATAGATGTAGAAAAAGTTTTTGATAAAGTCAAACACCTGCTCATGATAAATAGCTCACAGAGACTCAGAGTAGATGGTACGTACCTCAATCTCATAAAGGCCATCTATGACAAACCATCAGCCAACATTATACTAAATGAACAAAAACTGAAAGCCTTCACTCTAAAATCAAGAACAAAACAAGGATGTACACTATCATCACTGCTATTCAATGTAGTTCTAGAAATATTAGCCAGAGCAATCAGACAAGAGGGAGAAATAAAATTATAAAAATAGGAAAAGAAGTTAAATTATTATTATTTGCAGGTGACATGATATTCTCCATAGAAGACCCCAAAAACTCCATTAAACGACAGCTAGATGTGATAAACAAATTCAGCAGCATAGCTGGATACAAAGTCAAAACTCAAAAGCCAGTAGCATTCATGTACACACAGACAAAAAAACTTACTGAGAGACAAATTATGGAAATATTGCCTTTCACAATAGCATCTAAAAAAATGAAATACTTAAGAATCAACCTATAGAACTATATGCTGAAAATTATACTACTGTAAAAAAGGAGATTGAAGAGGATATTAGAAAATGGAAGGATATTCCTTGCTCTTGGTCAGGAAGAATCAACATTGTGAAAATGGCCATAATCTCAAAACTGCTATACAGATTTAATGCAATCCCAATCAAAATGCCATTAACGTACATTACAGATCTAGAGAAAACATTCATAAAATTCATTTGGAAAGAGAAGAAACCTAGAATAGCAAAGGCATTTCTGGGCAATAAAAGCAAGACTGAAGTAATCTCAATTCCTGACTTGAAACTATACTACAAAGCTACAGTAATAAAATCAGCATGGTACAAGACAAGAAATAGACCTGAGGATCAATGGAACACATTAGAAGATGCAACTACTACTTCAAAGACACTCAGCCACCTTATATTTGACAAAGGAGCTAAACATATTCACTCAAAAAAGATAGCCTCATTAATAAATGGTGTTGGAAAACTTGGCTCTCCACATGCAGAAGACTGAAAATAGACCAATACCTATCACCATACACTAAACCCAAGTCAAAATGGATCAAAAATCTAAATATTAAATATTAAAACAGACACACTAAATCTACCAGAAGACAAAGTAGGTAAAAATCTTGGAGCCATAGGGTTAGGGAGAGAATTCATGAATAAAACGCAAACTGCATGGAAAATACTTCAAAGAATCAACAACTGGGATCTCATGTTATTAAAAAGTTTTTTGTACTTCAAAATAAATCACCAACAAAGTGAAAAGAAAACCCACAGAATGGGAAAGAAAAATCCCTTAGGCAAAGGACTTATACCCAGAATGTATAAAGAACTGAAAAACATCAAGACTCCCAAATTCAAAGACCCTCTCCAAAAATGAGTATCTGTGATGAACACACAGTTCTCATATGAAGATATACAAAGGTAAATATATATATGAGTAAATGTCCACCATCAATGGTCATTCAAGAAGTGCAAGTTAAGGGGATTGCAAGATGGCTGACTGAGTGGCAGCATGATAAGAGAGCTTCTCTGAGAAAAAAAATAAAAACAACTCAGATGATGGAATCTGGCAACATGGAGAAAACTGACAAAAGGAGAGGAATTCTCACAACCCAGGAAGAAACTGAGGAAAAAGAAAAAGAAAAAAAAGAAAAAAGAAAGAAGAAAAAGAAGGATGGACAGAGGGCTGGAGCTGGGCAAGCCCCAATCACTGTACTGACTCATCTTAAAGTCAGGTGACTCACGATCGAGCTGGGATCGTGGCCCCACTGAGAGCAGGGGTTGTTGAGCTCCAGACCCTCAGCTTGGGGAGGCCCTGAGATGGGGAGTGGAAACAGCCAGTCGAGCTGTGCAAACTTTGGTGATGGGAACTGGAATCCCCAAACTGGGAGGACTGGCTGAGTGACATTTTGGAGTTGGGTAGGGCCAGCTTGAATCGGGGCCCTAGGCAGTGTCTGCTGATGACTCCGAGTCCAAAGCAGATTGGTGGGATCTGCTCGGGCTGGGCCACATCCCTGGTTGAAACTCAATAGCCAGGGACTAGGCTTTCCTGGGCCAGTGGCATCCCCAGGGAACACACAAACCTGTTAAAGCATGAACTGGTTGACTGGCATAGGGGAAGGAGCCAGCTCTCAGCCTGTAACCACTGCAGACTGAGGAGCGGTAATAGCTGAGTAGTATTCCATTGTATATAAATACCACCACTCTTTTTTAATCCACTCTGTGGTTGATGTTTTGATTGTTTCCAAGATTTAGCTATCACCAATTGTGCTGCTATGAACATGGTGCACATATATCACTGTGACATGACCTTTTTCAATTTTTCTGGAAAAACATGCTGAGGGGAATAGCTGGTTCGAGGGAAACTTCCAATCCTAGTTTTTTGAGGAATCTCCATACTGATGTCCACAGTGGTTGTACCAGCCTGCACTCCCACCAATAGTGGAGAAGTGTTCCTTTTTCCACAAATCCTCACCAGCATTTGTTACCAGATGTGTTCTTCATTGCAGCCATTCTTTCTGGGGTGAAGTGCAATCTCAATGGTGTTTTAACTTGCATTTCTTTTTTTAAAATTTTATTTAAAGGGGGGGAACAAAACAGAAAAAAGGGTAGAAACAATACAGAATTCAAAAAATAAACAGTAAGAAATCACTATTTGATACATTACATATTGTCTTCTTGGATATAGTTCTTCCAGTTACAAAATTAAAGCATACAAAGTGGACATTGAAACAGTGAGGCTGCAAATAGTTCTTCAAATCTATCTTCAAGTTTTGAAAGTTTGTCTTTAGTTTCTGTTAAAAGGTTTTGCCAGTTTTCAATGGAGTTTTTAATCTCCTGATATTCTCTTTGGATCTGTTTCGTATATTCTAGGTTTTATTTATATTCTTCATCAAAGGCTTCTCTCCTTTCTCTGGGTTCCTCTATTCTTTCATTTGTGTCTACTTGAGGACTACCCAGGACTTCTTTTATTAGTCTTCTTATATCTTGCTTCACCTGAGTTAGAATTTCAGATTTAAACTCGACGATGAGGTCACAGATGTATTTCTTTATTTCCGATGAGGCTGTCTCTGACATTACAGGTTTACTGCTCTCAACCTCCTCTGCATTTACCTCTGTTGAACTCACTTTCCCTGTTCCCACAGTTGGGGACCTTTTGCTTTTTCTCTGTCTTGTCATGTTTTTGGCCCCCTTCAGACAGGTGGGTGGTGGAGGTCTCTGGGCCTTTCATTTTGCTTACAGTTTTTCTGCAGCGCACATACTTCTGTGAAGCAACAAATAGGATCTCATCTTATTAAAAAGTTTTCACATGTCAAAGAAAATCTCCAACAGAGTGAAAAGAAAACCTATGAACTGGGAAAATATCTTAGCCAAGTATTCCTGAGACAAATGACTTTTATCCAGAACTTATGAAGAATTTTGAAAAATCAGTCTCACAAAATTCTAACATAGAATCCAAAATGGGAATGTGAGATGAATATATACTCTGATGAAGAAATACAAATGGGAAATAAATATATTAAAAAAGTTCAACATCAATTGTCATTTAAGTGAAATAAATTGTCAATTAAGTGAAATAAATCACTAATGAGGATATCATAATGTAGTGAAAATATCATATTGTCACTCTAGTGTAAAAAATAAAACTGAGGCAGTAATAAGATCTAAAATGTATAATAGATATTGTAATAGTGAAAGGGAAGGAAAGTGCTCTAAGTGATATAACTGTATGTATTTTTAAGTGTGTAATATAGATAGCCATACTACTATGTTTTGTTGGATTGTTCAACAGAAGGTTTTGCAATGTCATTTTTTGGCCTGTCCAAACTTTATGCATTGATTTTGTAACTTGAACAACTAATTCTAAGATGACAATATGTAATTTATCAACTAGAGATGTCTTAGTGTTATTATTTTTTCAAATTCTGTATTATTTCTACTCTTTTTCCTTTTTTTGCTTTTTTCTCTAAATAAAATATCAGCCTTCCAAATCTAAAAAAAGAAGAAAAAAAGGATATTGTAAACCGGATGAGAGTTGCTGCATGTCCTCAAAGTCCTATATGAAGGTCGATAATGGACCTCATCTACCAGGAATCCTTACAGCAACCTGACCTGTGTGTGTCTATTAAGTGCCTGTGTCTGTGTTCAGTGTTGCAGCTTTAAAAAACAGGAAGCAAGATTCTTTGAGGGGTGAGTTGAAGTGTAACTCAGTGGTAGGTTGCCTGCATATTTGGGTGACACCTCTAATTCTATTTCCAGGGCATATATTTTAGTTTATAAGTAGGCATCTCTTTAAAGCCTAGTGAGTTTATAGGTGGAGATTTGGGGAAGTGACTCATAAGGGGGCTGATAGTTGACTTTCTCCTAGGAGGCATGGACTTCTCCAAAGATGCAGGTTACTATCTGAAGAGTGTGGAATGTTCATCTCTCTCTCCAGTCATCTCTGCCACCTAGGTACCATCCCACATGCCACTGATGCTTTGGCAAGCTCCTTTGCCACTGCAACACCCTCCTTTGGAGGCAGGAAACTGTAGATTGCAAACTGTATAAACTGCAAAATATATCTCTTTGTCTTTTCTTTTTGCTTTTTGTTCTTACTCCATTCTTTGTTTTTCTTTTCTTTCTTGTTTTCCCCTTTCTTTTCTCTCTTTTCTAAATGACTGGGGAGAAGTCAGTCACAGAAAATTAATCCCATCCCTCAACTCAGACTAAGACCAGGTAATCCTTTGACACTCCATTCATTTGTTTCTACTTTCTCCACTTTCCCAAACTTTGTGTGGTCACCATTTGTCCTCCATCTTTTCTTCTGATTACTTCCTAAATATCTTTGTTTTATACACTATCCTCCCTAAACTCCCTCTCACAGTGTAAAACCAAACCACCAAAGGGACACACTTTGCATACAAACTCCTCATTTATTTTTCATTCTGTTTTATAACTAAAGACTTTGCTCCTATGCTCTAAAGTACAAAAGCAACAGCGTCAGTTCATAGATTGTGCTAGATGCTATCATTATTGCAAATTTTACTACTTTAGCTAGGATGCCATTTCTGTTGTAATCAGTTGTTCTCCCTTCTTTAATAATATTGGGAAGCTCTAGAGTAAAACTCCACCACAGCCCTACAGAAAAGGACTGAGCACTGAGCAAAAACACAAAAGAAAACACAATCACTCTTAATAAATCACGGAGGTTGAACATTGTGAAAGACAGAAAGCAATAGTTTCCTACATGGATGACATCCTGAAAAACAAACTTTTCCTACAAAGGTCTTGATACTGGTAATGCAGCTATCTACTACACAAATTAACAAGGATCATCACAGAAATCAATATAAAGACACTCTGGGTGTCTGTTCCCACTAGCTTCCCAGAGTATCCCAGCTCAACCCAGGCCAACCTCCAAATGAGATCCAGCCTCTTAGTTTACAGGGGTACTGAGCCCTGCACTGCTGAAAGCCATGGGGCCATAAATCAGGGAATGATCAGCATAGTCCATGCATCCTGCAGAATTTGAGCTCCAACCATCAGAGCACAAGTCCCCAGTGCCATAGTTTGAGGGTGCACCCCAACTAGCCACAGGGATATCTGAGGAATAAAACTCAGTGCATTGCAGCATTCCAGTAGTTTCTATCAGGAGAGTGCCAAGCCAGCTGCTTAGGTCCCAGAGGAAAATGCAAAATGAAAGAGCAAGATGCATTCTCAGTCCTCCAGAAAACTGAGAACAAACCAAGCAACACTGAGATGGAAGCCCCTGGAAATCACAAAACTGAATTTTCTGAAATGATAGCAACAGAAATAATGAAACAACTCCATGAAGCTATAGAGGAAATCAGATCACAAATAATCTCTCAGGTAAAAATAAAGAAATGACATATGTTATGAAACAAATGTTGAGTGTATCTAATGAAGATCTCAATAAAAAAATAGAGGAACATAAGAAAATGACAGAATCCTTGAATGAACTATATAAGAGAGAATTAGAACATAGGAAACAGATATAAAAGGATATTCCAGAGATTAAAAATTTATTGTAATCTGGCAAAACTACTTGAGTAAAGTTGAAGATAGACTCTCAGGCTGAATCTTATGCTCATGAAAGAAAAGATGTCTTAAAAATATCAAGGAACAAGGGAAAAACACTTCAAAAACTATAAGATAATGCAAGCAGAAACAATATAAAACTGGTAGGTATCAATGAAAAAACAGGGGGCAACACAAATTACACATGAAGACTATTAAATAAATAAGAGCATAAAATATTTCAAACATGGAAAAAGCATCTGTTATCCAGATAAGTGATGCATGTAGGACCCCAAATAGCCATAACCAAAATAAATCTTCATCCAGTTGTATCACAATTAGGATATCAGGAATTCAGCATAAAGACAATACTAAAACTGTCAGAGAAAATAAAGAGACAATCTCCAAAGGAAAGCCTATCAGAATCACAGCAGACTTTTCAAGAGGAAACTTCCAGCCAAGAGGAGCTTTGAGTGAAGTATTTGAAGTCCTGAAAGAAAACCATTTTCAATCTATATTGATGTACCCTGCAAAACTATCTTTGAAAACTGATGGGCAATCAAGATACTTCCACGACAAAGAACAACAGAAGAAATCCATGACCACCAACTCAACTCTAAAGGATTTCTGAAAAATACTCCACAAAGAGTCACGGTGTCATGGTTTATGTCAGTGGTAACCAGACCTCACACATTTGCATTTTGCATTTGTGATTGGTTCATTGTTTTGTGTTTGGGCTGATGGTATTAGTGCTACCCCCGACTAAGTATGGAGCCAGCATACAATGTCATGGCTGGAAGAAGACTTGTGTCTCTCTCTCTTGCCAGTTTTCTGTTTTGCTGTTTACAGCTGCCATGAACTGTGGCCCCACTGTGCCACCCTTTCTTGTAGGCAACTGAGTATGGACTGAAACTTCCAAAAACCGTAAGAAATAAGCCCATCCTTTCCCAACTTTGGGCATAATGTATTTTGTCTCAGAGACGAGTAAAAAGTAACTAAGACAGAATTTGGTACTGAGGAGTGGGGTCATTGCTGTGACTATACCTGACCATGATTTTTGAGAAGCTTTGGAAATAGCTTGTGGGCAGAGTTTGGAAAGGTTTGGACATGTCATCTGGATGCATAGAGCTGGGGCAGCTTAGGCTGTTCTGTAGAGGAGATTCTGGTCAGAGCTCAGGAGACCAGAAGGCTGATAGAAAGCCTAATGGTAAAGACCAGGCTTGGGAGATTTCTGCTGGGAAGAAGGACTGCATTGGTTGTTGAACTCCCCATGATGTGTGTTATTGCTTGGCAGAAAGTTTGTCCACATTGCTCATGAGACTGACAGACTGAGATTAAGGGCAATGGA
>PVLA01019433.1:0-12285 GCA_004027455.1 Hydrochoerus hydrochaeris
CAGCCATTGGTTTGGGGCAAAGTCAATACATACTGTTAACCAATCAAATAATAGGAGATTCTGAAAATACACAAAGCTCTACTGACATCTTCCAGGAACAGACTGACCCTTTAATCATGATTATTTTATAAAACAGATGGGCCTTAGACCTCTTGATGGCCCAGCAGGGAGGTACTTCCCTTTTCCTGGAAGACAAATGCTGCTATTATGCCAACAGATCAGGAATGGTAAGAGAAAACTCCTGTCGGTTGTGGAAGCAACTCGAACAAAGGGCTAAAAATATGATGAATGACTCTTCCCAGTGGAGCTCCCTGGATTCTCTCCCCTCATGGATGGGAGCTTTGCTTGGACCTTTAATGACTTTCCTGACAGTCCTTCTCCTAGGCCCTTTTATGAGTTGCATCCTGACTTGATTTCTGACTGTACACATTCAGGTCTTATACTATCAGTTCCTCTTAAATGTTACCCCTCTCTTATCAGATCCTTAAAACTAAGGAAGAAGAATCTTCCCTATGAAAAAAGCAGAGGGGAAAATGTGACAGAAATTTTGAAATTTTGAAACTAACTAGCTGCCTGATAGCATATTGGGGCAAGATATACTCACCTGTCCACCACATAGCTAGACTGCTAAACCCAGTCAGGCTTGACCAACTGTGCCTGTAGACAGCCTGACCCAGGTCAACCTGACCATGTCCAGCTGTGGTGTCTGTGTTTTCCCACCTAAAAAATATATTTTGTTTTTCTAACATATTTCTACCCAGCAACAGATGATGACTAACCCAACCCAATGAAACTTAACCACACTCTCAAGCTTTTGTACTTCCTGCTTTCAAACCTATATAAACTAAACCAAAAACCTGGCTCGGGGCTGCTGATTCCCACCAGCCTACCAACATAATAAACAGTTGCTTTCCAATTGCTTGATGTAGAGCATCTTCCTTTGGTTCAGTACTAGTTCTGCAAAAACAGGCTTGGGAGAAGTAAAAAGGACCTCTAATATAAAGGAAGCATGGGGGAATTTGACAAATGTTTTCAGGAGCTGAATCAGAGATCTACTTGAATCATCATTTCTTAAGGACATCAGGAAAATTTCAGTTGACAAAAGTGCTCTTTTCCAGCCCTGGCTGACAAAAGTCAATGACCTGGCAGTTGTGACACTTGCTGTTTTCACATCCAGATCTGAGAACTGCTACTCACTTCTACTTGGAGTAGATACAGACTACCAAGGAGACTGCAGTGGGTGCAGTGGCCAGCACTCCCCTACTTCAATAGGCAGAGGAGCCAACCCTGGAGGGTAGTTTCCAGCCCCCTGGCATGTGCTAGGCCTCTTCCTAGTGGAGTCAGCCTGACCCCTCTACTGAAGAGGACAGCTTCATTGTTCCTTCCCATCCCAGCAGCCACCTCTGAGAACTCTCACTCCTCACATGAGAGCAAGGTGGAGCACAAAATACCAGACAGAAAAATAGGGAATGGTTATTTGTATTAAAATACTTTGTGAGTTCATAAATAATTCATATTATGATTTTTTCTAAATTATGAGCACTTCATACACTTAAGGAATGATTTAATTTCCAAACTTTTGACTTATAATTTTTCTAAGATAACACTGAAAGATGCTTTGGATGGTTTGGTTGGAGAACATAATAGACTTTTTTCTCTCAGTAATTTCTAGCCCTTAGTTCTGATTCTTCATAGAAAAGTGAGCTAACATGCATGCTGAGATCCTTTTCAATTCATTATGTTTCTTCTGCAGAGTCAAAACTAGGGTGCTGTAAAATTCAATTTTATTCAATTAAATTTGAGAATTTCTCAAAAATTTGTTAAAAAGAGAAAACTGATAAAAGAAAGACAGATTCCTTAATGAATGGAGCTGGGAAAACTGGTTCTCCACATGTGGAAGACTGAATACAGACCTCTGTCTCTTACCATGCACTAAAATAAAATCAAAATGAATAAAAAAACTAAATGTTAAAACAGAAATGCTTAACCTTAATCTTGAAACCATAGGCACAGGCAAGAACTGTCTGGATAGAACAGCAGTTGTATAGAAAATATTACTGAGAATAAAAAAATGGAATTATATTAAATAAAAAACCTGCACAGAAAAAAAAAAAAACCAGCAGAGTGAGAAGACAACCTACAGAATGGGGAAAAATGGAGAGGAGCTAAAGATGGCTGATCAGTAAGCAGCAAAATACAGATCCTCCCAGAGAAAAACAACTCATATGCCAGAATAAAACATCCTGGAGAGATCCAGACAGAGGGAGATGGATTCTCTCAACCCAGGAAGAAACTAAAAGGAAAAAAAGCTGGTCAAACACACAGTCTTGGGGCTACCATTGGAGAAGCTAAGATTAGCAGCCATGGCACTTTCACTGGGCCGCCTGAACTTGCGCCCATCACAACCCACCAAGCCACCCAAACTCACGCCTGCTGCAAAGGTCTCTTATAAATAACAAGGAAACAGTAACAATACAAAGGCTAGAAGACAATAAGAGGATCTGTAACTTAAGAATAAAAAATGTGAATGAAGAAGCAGGGGTAAAAAGAAAGGAAATACAAAGGCTATTCACAGAAATAATTAAGGAAAACTTCCCAAGCATAGAAAAAGGACATGATATTCAGATGTTTGAGGCATACAGAACTCCAGCCACCTACAACCAAAATCCAGCTAAAACATATAATAATCCAGACATATAATAATCAAGATACCAGAAATTCAATACAAGAACAGAATATTAAAAGCCATCAGAGAAAAGAAACAGATCACCTATAAAGGAAAACCCATGAAAATCATCGCAGACTTCTTGACACAGACCATCAAATCAAGAAGAGTTTGAAGAGAAGTATTCCAAACCCTAATAGAAAATAATCTTCAACCCAAACTGATGTACCCTGCAAAACTGTCTCTAAAAATTAATGGAGAAACAAGATGCTTCCATGACAAACAGGAACTGGGGGAATTTATGACCACCAATCCAACCCTACAAAGAATACTGAAGGACATTCTAGAGAGAGAAAAAAATCAGGATTTCAGGAACAGTGGCAGAGAGACTTCAATGAATGGGGAAGACAGTGGAATGAAGGAGAAAAGTAGACAACCAATGGCAGAAAAGTAGCATAGCAGAAATGAGGCAGAGAAGGTTGGCTATAATCTTTAACATAATGGCCTTGATACACTAACAAAAACAAACACAGGCAGAGTAGATCAGGAGGTAGGGTCCATCGAGATGCTCTGTATAGGAAATATAATTAACCCATTTTACATATTATGAGTACTTAAAATGTTTCCCAATATTCATTTTTTTTATTTAAAGAGGAAAAAAAAACAGGAAAAAGGTAGAAATAATACAGAATTTTTTAAAAAAAGATTAACCATATGAAATCTCTAGTTGAAAAATTACATATTGTCCTCTTAGAAATTGTTGCTCAAGTTACAAAATTAAAGCATGCAAAGTAGACATTCATACAGTGAGACTGTAAACAGCTACACATACATGAGTCTTTCTATGTATTTCTATCCTTTCTGTATTAGAGGGAAAAACAAAACATAGCAAGATTTAAAAAAAAATTCCTATAAAAACATGAAACCAAAAAGTCATATAAAACCACAGTACCAGGTGATCTACAATAGTTACTGTGTTGTCTCTAGTTATCTTCAATAGAATTGTCTATATCATCAGGCATATTTGGATATAGCAGTATAATTGAATATAGCAGTACATAAAATATTAGTAAAAATAAAACATTGTAGACAGTATAAAACTTCAAAGGCAGGTAATAATCAGACCAGAGTGGTTATCCTAGTGAATCTTGTCATCTTCAGTGTAGTTGCCTATATTCTCAGACTTGATACTATCAATCTTAACAGCTTTGACTAAAATCTGTCAATACAAAACAGCTATCTAACAAACCAAATTCAAATAAGCTCAGTCATGATAAGACAGTTTAAGTTATACAGGGCTTCAGATTAAGTTAACAGGAAATTAAGGATGATTATAGTGACACATGCACACACATGTTTATGACAGCACAATTCATAATAGATAAATCTTTGAGCAGCTCATATGTCCATCAACAGATGAATGGATGGATAAAGAAAATGTGGCATTCACACACAATGGAGTACTACTCTGCCATAAAGACAAAATTGAATGCAAAAATTGATGCACTTTGAGGCCATAATGTTAAATGAAGCAAATCAGACACACGAGCTTAAGTATTGCATAGTTTCTCTTATATAAGCAACCTAAGATGTAAATAAAGAGCAGGATAAAGGATAGGTAATAGGAAGTAGGGGGACAGATCTTTTTCAAAGGGGAAGGGGATCAAGATACAGAGGGAGGGAGAGGGAGGAGAAGGAAGGGGATGAAAAAAGGAATTAATATGTATTCTGTGCATCTACCAACTTCCCACAAGGAATATAAACATTATGCACTGCAAACATGTACTATTAAAAATGAATAAATTAAAAATGTGTATGTTTACAGAGAGAACTTACTTGGCCAGAACCTCAATCTGCTCCTTAATGTTGGTTATGGGCAGGATTGACTTGGTGACTTCACACACGTATGTGCAGAAGTCAGGGTCAGGGGGAGGGTACCACTCTCTTTCAGGGATGCCTTCTCCAGTCAGCTTTGGTATTGCCAGAGACTCTTCCTCCTTTTTCACTTTCTCCTCTTCCTTTTTCCCTGTGGCTTTCCTTGGGAGTAAAAAACAACAATCAAAATTATATCTTCTGCTAACCAATTGAGGAAATGCTAACTATGCTCTGAGTAAATCTGAAGAGAATCACGGGAATATGGTAGTTTATACTTCAATAATCATACTACTTATGGTTTTTAAATATTCATTTATAGAATCTATATTATGCTAGAGAAACTAATTTTGGAAAGAACACTATGTTATTGATCTACCTTATAAATGTTATATATTGGGCTTCTGCACCATTGCCTACCAAGGCATCTGACACAGAGGAGTCATAAGTACTTATTGAGTTGAAAAAAGTAATATGGCTTCTTGAAGAGTCTAAATCAGTATTACAAAGTGTGATAAAAATATATGGTGAATGTTTAAATTTTAAAAATTTAATTACAGAAAAAGATACATTGTGATTAATCCCCAAAATACTCCCCCTGCCTTTTAACACATGTATCCCATCATTCTTGCCACTTTCTGAAGCAGTTCTAGAAGTCTTCTTTCACAGGTGTCTTTACTACCTGTGGTTTAAAAAACATACAGTGAGTGCTACTGCCAAGAGCCAGCCAATGGAAAGACAGGCTCATAAAAACATTAGCCTTTCCTAATAATCTATTTTATTCACCAGATCTGGCACCATATAACTTCTGGCTTTTCCCCAGACAAAATGCTGATGAAAGGTAAATATTTTAAATTAATTAAGGGTATTAAAGAATCATGACAGTGTGATTAAGGGCATTTATAAAAGAGAACTTCCAGAACTGCTTCAGAAAGTTGCAAGAATGATGAGATAACTGTGTTTAATACAAAAGAGAGTCTTTTCAGAGACACTTAAGGGCAACGTGTTTTTTACTCCAATAAACTTTTAAGAATTTTAATATTCATCATAGTTTTTGGTCATACACCTTGCTTTGATATTATATCTTACATTAGTTGAAACCTTTTGTAAGAAGACTCTGGATCATTATTTTTAGGAAAAATTACCCAAAACACGGAAAAGATAAAATGATGACATATAATTTCCAAATAATATTGGAGTAAATACTCATCCAATATTTATTCTGAGAAATGTAAGTGGTAAAAATAAAAAATACTATTTGCTACTAACTGTAAGTTCTACATTTAGAGAATTACCAGTTAAGATGTAGATTTTTGTTTTATAAAGATAAAAATTATTTCTAGTCAACAGAAAACTATACCTCAAGTTTACAGTCTATACAATAAACAGTTTTGTATATAACCCAGCAAGCTTTTTGCAGTGCTCCTTAGTCAAATTGTACACTAATGTCTTGTACCTCAACTGTCCTTTGAACCATTATTAACATCATACTGGTTCCCTCATCAATTAATGCACTGAGCAAAAACCATGACGCGGCTTCTCATTCCAGGTAACACAGAATAAGCACAGTCTACTATTCAGTGTTTCTCCCACTGAATAGTCATAAACCACGACAGGATACACGCAGCAGATTGTGAAAAGTAAACAGTAGCGGGGAGAAGAAAGAAGGTCAAAATGTGGATCACTACTGACCTGATGGTGAGTTTATGCTTTTATTCTTTCCACTACTTCGCATGCTGAGTTAAAACCACCTGATAACTAAAAGCAAGCAGCAGCAGAGTCAGAGCTCAAGATGAAGCAGTTCTGACACATGGGAGAGAGGTGCAAAGCCTCTGTTTGCTTTTGTTCTTTTCTTATTCTCTCCCAGGCCTGTGTACCCCTAGCCCCAAAGGGATTCCGTGACAGTGGTGGCTATGTGATCCTACAAAAGCTGGAACTTTTTAAACTCACTCAGTCCTCTCACTGACTGGCTGCACATGTGGGTGCAGTATGGCAAGAGTATAGCTGAACAGAATAAATGAAGATTTCCGGCTGCAAGACCAAAAGGGAAGCTCCAAGAAACCCAAAAAGACAAGGGAGATCATGAAAGGAACGGAGCTCAGGGAAGCAACTCCATGAATTACTAGCCTGAGCAACACGTTCATGGCTTAACACCAAATAACATGTACTTAATCACTGAGAACCGAAATATGAGATAAACTCTCATCCAAGGCCCAAGCAGGACAATGGTTGGCATGTGTACAACACTGACTCAGATAACACTGCAATGACTTTGGACATAAGACTGACTTTGGAATGACAAACAAAGAAGATTGGTTGGAATTTAAAACTTGAACCAAACCAGGTCAATTAAATACTAAAATACACACACACAGAGGAATACTCATAGAATATAAGTAAGACCCATAAATTAGATTTATAGGGTGTATAAGATTGTAATATTATAAATATAAAGTTACCCAGCATACAAAGAAGCAGGAAAATCTCAACTCTTACGGGAACTGATAATCCACAGGCACCAATGCCTACATGATGCAGACATTTATCTCTCAAAAACTTTAAAGATACTCCAAGAAGTGAGGTCAAACACTCTTGAATATTGAGTCAGAAAATCCTAAACAGAAATAGTAAATATAAAAATAGATTTTTTTAAAGTGAAAAATACTTATAACTATAATTTTAAAAATACAACTCTTTGAATGTGTTTAATAACAGAATGGAAATAACAGTAGTCCTGAAGATAGAACAATAAAAAGTATCTAATCTGAACAACAAAAAGAAGAAATGATTAATTAACAGACCTTCAGAGACCTGTGGTGATACAATAAAAAAGTTTAAGATGGCGTCACCAAAATTCCAAAAGAAGAGTACAAAGGATACAATGGAAAAAAAAAGTTGAATGAATAGGGGCTGAAATAACTTCCTCAATTTAGTTAGACATGTATTTACATAGTCAATAATTCTCATGAATGTTAATAAGATTAACTCAAAAGAAATCCACTCCTAGACACATCAATATTAAATTATTGAAAATTAATGACAGATGACATGAGTGGCTATGTAAAAAATTCCAAGGAATATACCCTAAAACTTCTAAAACAAACCATTGAGTTAGTTAATTACAAGGCTTCAGGATATAAGAGCAATGCATAAAAATCAGTTCTACCTCTAGATAATAAGAATGAATACAGGGAAACCAAAACTAAAACCTCCCAAACTCTGGAGCATAATATTTGTTCCAAAGAAAATTATGTACTTAGGTATAAACTTTACAAAATATGTGGGAATTCAACAGGTTTTGAATTCTTGTGTGCCTAACACTAAAACACATGGATAAAAGCATTTATAGAAGACCTAAATTCATGAGCTATATTGTGTGTGTACATTTGAACACCTATCAAAGATGTCATTTCCCCCCAAAATGACTGCTAGCTTTAATGCACTTCCTATAAAAACCCTAGAAAAGAAGTATCTACATGTAGAAAATCTTACCCCAAAATTTACATAAAAAGGCACAGGTTGTCAAGTGTCTAACTCAGCCTTGATGAAGAAAAATGAAGTAGGAAGAATCCAAGGACCATATCTGAAGTACTCTAGCTACAGAAATTCAGACAGAGTGATAACAGTGGAAGGATAGACAGACACATAGACTGGTGCAACAGAATGAAGGATTTTGAAATGGATCCACACAAAAAGTTGTAACTGATTTTTCACAAAGGTGCAAAAGCAATTCAATGGAAGGAGGATAGCTTTTTCAACAAATGGAGAGGGATCAATTAGATATGAATGCATGTGGTGAAAAACTGTTCGCTGGGATGGTAAACTCATGAACATGCACATGTGATACAATAGTGTAGAACTAAATACACACAGAAGTAAACTGTGGAACTTGAATAAAATCATCGAGTTGTATCAATGTCAATACCCGAGGTATATATTACCATAATTTAAAATTTTTACAATTGGGTAATGGGGAATATCTATATTATTTCTTATAGCAGGATAGGAGTCCATAATTACATCATTAAATTTTCAATTTAAAAATTCCTTATCTATATTTGTGCCATTCCAGACTCTTGTGTGGACTGAACTGTGTATCCCTTCACCAACACCATTCTGACTTGGGTACTGTAGGCTTACAGTATTAAAATAACAGTAATTCTTTCAACTTTCTACTTTTTCAAAATTCTTTTAGCTATACGAGCTATAGGCTGTACCATACAGCCTATGTATGTAGCAGGCTGTTCCATCTCAGCTTCTGCATACAGTATGAAATGAAACTGCTTAGCAATGCATTTCTCATAATGCATCTCTGTTGTTAAAAACACTGTGTGCCTAAATATGTTATACTCTAATAAAAAGTAAAAAAAAATCTTGGCTATTATAGCTTGTTTACTTTTCCATAAAAATTTGAAATTGGCTTGTCTATATCTGCAAAAGATCCTCCCAAAATTCTGATGGAATTATGTCAAACATATCTATAGCTCTTTTAGGAGAAAAAAGACATTTTTTACAATGTTACATTTTCTAATATTAGAACATGGCATATCTCTTCACATATTCAGTGTGTCTTTTATTTCATTTTTTACTTTTTATTTTTATTAGTACATATTTGGAGTCTACAATGATGACATTCATCATAGGGAGTTATTATTAGCAAATTCCTTTTTATATCTTCTTTCCCTCTCCTCCCTCCCTCCCATCTCTTCATAAATCTTTTATAGTTTTCAAATACAAGTTCTGTATATGTTTTGTTTCACTTTCATTTTTTGTTTCACATATTATTTGTTAGGTGTATTAAAATTAGATCTCAAGCTGTTTGGTTTTCAATTGTTCATTACTAGTGCACAGAAATATGACTGATACTTCTATGCTGGCCTTATACCCTGAATGTTGCTAACCTCACCTAATGGTTTCAATTTTTTAAAAATTTTATTTACAGAGAAAAAAAAAGCAAAACAGAAAAAAAGGGAAAAACAATACAGAATTTCAAAGGAAAAGAAAAAATAAACAGTAAGAAATCACTAGTTGATAAATTACATATTGTCTTCTAGATATAGTTTTTCAAGTTACAAAATTAAAGCATACAAGGTGAACATTCAAACAGTGAGGCTATGAACAGTTCCATTCAATGATCCAACAAAAACCCAGCAACATGGTCATCAATCCTACACACTTAAACATACATGCAGTTATACTTGCTTTTCAAGTCCATTATCTGTTTAGTTATATTGTATTTCAGCTTGCTCAATACCTTACTGTTCTGTTTTGTTGTTATTTACTTTTTATTTATTTTAATTTTTTATTATTAGCAAAATACAACAGAATGAGACAGAACAAAGCCAACTGAGAGAGTGCAGTGAAATTGGTACAGAAACCCTCAACAGGTTACTGGCATAACAGTAATAGGTACCATAGTATATCCTATTATCTTCACAACAGTTATTCTTTCAATAAGGTATAGCCAAATCAAAGGAAATACAGGACATTCTAGAACTTATCAAAACAGAACATTGAAAGATTGCAAGATGGCCGACTGAGTGGCAGCATGATAAGAGAGCCTCTCTGAGGAAAAAATAAATAAAAACAACTCAGACATTGGAATCTGGCAACATGGAGAAAGTCAGACAAAAGGAGAGGAATTCTCACAACCCAGGAAGAAACTGAGGAAAAGGAAAAAAAAAAGAAAGAAAGAAGAAAAAGAAGCATGGACAGAGAGCTGGAACTGGGCAAGCCCCAATCACTGTTACTGGTACGTCTTAAAGTCAGATGACTCACGATCAAGCTGAGATCACAGCTCTGCCGAGAGCAGGGTTGGTGAGCTCCAGACCCTCGGCTGGAGGAGGCACTGAGACGGAGTGGAAACAGCCAGTGGAGCTGCACGGACTTTGGTGAGTGATGGGAACTGTATTCCCCAAATCGGGAGGACTGGCTGGGCGACATTTTGGAGTTGGGCAGGGCCAGACTGAATCAAAACCTGAGGCAGCATCTGCTGATGACTCCTAGTCCAAAGCAGATTGGTGGGATCTGCTCGGGCAGGGCCATGCCCCTGGTTGAAACCCAATAGCCAGGAGTGAGGCTTCTCTGGGCCAGTGGCATCCCCAGGGAACACACAGACTTGTTGAAGCATAAACTGGTTGACTGTCATAGGGGGAGGAGCCAGCTCTTAGCGTGTAACTTGCAGATCCACAGCAGACTGGGGGGTGGTACTTCCCTAGCAAGTGCGCTGCAGAAAAACTGTAAGCAATAGGAAAGGCCCAGAGACCTCCTCCACCCACCTGTCTGAAGGGGGCCAAAAACATGGCAAGACAGAGAAAGAGCAAAAGGTCCCAACTGCAGAACCAGGGAAAGTGAGTCCAACAGAGGTAAATGCAGAGGAGGTTGAGAGCAGCAAACCTGTAATGTCAGGGACAGCCTCATCAGAATTAAAGAAATACATCCGTGACCTCATCATCAAATTTAAATCTGAAATCCTAACTCAGGTGAAGCAAGATTAATAAAAGAAGTCCTGGGTAATCCTCAAGTAGACACAAATGAAAGAATAGAGGAACCCAGAGAAAGGAGAGAAGCCTTTGATGAAGAATATAAACAAAATCTAGAATATATGAAACAGATCCAAAGAGAATATCAGGAAATTAAAAACTCCATTGAAACCTGGCAAAACCTTTTAACAGAAACTGAAGACAAACTTTCAAAACTTGAAGATAGATTTGCAAAGTATGATCATGAAAGGAAGGATCTCTTAAAAATAACAAGGAACCAGGAAGCAACAATACAAAGGCTAGAATATGACAAGAGGATTTATAACCTAAGAATAAAATATGTGAATGAAGGTGCAGCAACAAATACAAATGAAATAAAAAGTCTATTCACAGAAATAATTAAGGAAAACATCCCAAACATAGGTAACAGAAGTGAAGTTCAGATAAAGGAGGCATACAGAACTCCAGCCAGCTACAACCAAAACAGATCCACACCCAGGCATATAATAATCAGGATTCCAGAAATCCATCACAAGAACAGAATATTAAAAGCAGTCAGAGAAAAGAAACAGATTACCTATCAGGGAAAACTCATCAAAATCACAGCAGACTTCTCAATGCAAACCATCAAATCAAGAAGAGCTTGGAGTGAAATATTCCAAACCCTGAAAGAAAATAACCTCCAACCCAGAATGATGTACCCTGCAAAACTGTCTCTCAAAATTAATGGAGAGACAAGATATTTCCATGACAAAGAGGAACTTGGGGAGTTTGTGACCACCAATCCAACCCTGCAAAGAATACTGAAGGACATTCTAGAGAGAGAGGAGAAAATCACCAGGGTTCCAGGAATAATGGCAGAAAGGCCTCAAAGAAAGGGGCAGACAGTGGAATGAAGGAGAAAAGTAAACAAATAACAACAGAAAAATAGCATGGCAGAGATAAGTCAGAGAAGATTGATTATACCACCGTTTTATCTTGACTGATTTTATTTGAATCTGGTATGTTTGAGAGTGTCGAGTCTGAGAGTAGGGGCAACTACTCTGAAGATGACAGGACTCAATAGTGTACCCATTCTGGTTTGATTGTTAACTGCCTTTGAAGTCCTATACTGTCTCTAAAGTTTAGATTTTATTAATAGTGTAAAGCAATGCTAAGTTTATATTATATTTGATGATATAGATAATTTTATTGAAAATAACAAGAGACATCATAGTGACTACCGTAGATCACCTAGTGTTGTGTTTTTGTATGTTCTTTTCATTT
>PVLA01019434.1:0-12280 GCA_004027455.1 Hydrochoerus hydrochaeris
CTCTGCTGGAGATTTCTTTGGACATGCAGAAACTCTTTAATAAGACTTGATCCCAGTTACAGATTCTGGGAAGTATTTCCCGTGCAGTTTGGTCCTTGTTCATGAATTCTGTACCAACTGCTATGTCTTCAAGATTTTTACCTATTTTGTCTTCCAACAGATTTAGTGTTTCTGTTATAATATTTAGATCTTTGATCCATTTAGATTTTCCTTTAGTACATGGTGACAGGCATGTGTCTAATTTTAGTTTTTGGCAGATGGAAAGCCAGTTTTTCCAGCACCACTTATTAAAGACTCTCTTTCTTCCAGTGAACATGCTTGGCCCCTTTATCAAAGATAAGGTGGTTGAGTGTGTTTATAGTTGTATCTTCTAGTCTATTCCACTGATATTCAGGTCTGTTTTTATTCCAGTACCATGTTGATTTATTGTAGTAGCTTTGTAGTATAACTTCAAGTCAGAGATTGTGATGCCTCCTGCCTTGGCTTTGCTGCTTAGGATTGCCTTTGCTTTTCTAGGTCTCTTCTGGTTCCAGATGAATTTTTGGCGTGATTTCTCTAGATCTATGAGGTATGTTAGCGGTATTTTCATTGGGATTGCATTGAATCTATATAACAATTTTGGGAGAATTGCCATTTCACAACATTTATTCTTCCTATCCATGAACAAGGTATGTCTTTCCACTTACTGAGGTCCTTTTTGATTTCTTTTTTCAGGGTATTATAATTTTCCCTGTACAACTCTTTTACATCTTTCATTAGATTAATTCCTAAGTGTTTCATTTTTTTGGATGCTAGTGTGAAGGGTGTGGCTTCTCTTATTTCTCTCTTGGTGGTTTTGTTGTTAGTGTATAAGAATGCTATTGATTTTTGAGTATTGACTTTGTATCCAGCTACATTGCTGAATTTATTTATTATATTTAGGAGTCTTTCAAAGGAGGTTTGGGGATCTTCTATGTAGAATATCATGTCATCTGCAAATAATGATAATTCAACTTCTTCTTTTCCTAACTTTACAACTTTTATTTCTCTCTCTTGTCTATTTGCTCTGGCTAGTATTTCCAGTACTATGTTGAATAGGAGTGGTGATAAGGGACATCCTTGTCTTGTGCCTGATTTCAAGGTAAAAGCTTTCAGTTTTTAGGCATTTAATATGACACTGGCTTTTGGTTTGTCATAGATGACCTTTATCATATTGAGGTAAAGACCATCTATTCCAATTCTCTGTAAGGTTCTTATCATGAATGGGTGTTGGATCTTATCAAAAGCTTTTTCTGCATCTATAGAAATGATCATGTGATTCTTACTTTTGGCTCTATTGATATGGTGGATTACATTTATTGATTTATGTATGTTAAACCATCCCTGCATGCCTGGGCTGAATCCCACTTGGCATGGTGTATAATCTTCTTGATTATTTGCTGCATCCTGTTTGCCAATATTATATTGAGCATTTTTGCATGTATGTTCATTAGGGAGATTGCCCTATAGTTCTCTTTTTTAGTTGGGTCTTTCTCAGGTTTTGGTACTAGAGTGTTATTTGCTTCCAGGAATGACTTAGGGAGAATTGCTTCCCTTTCAATTTCATTGAAGAGTTTGAGGAGTGTTGGCATTAAGTCTTCTTTGCATTTGTTGTAGAATTCTGTAGTGAATCTCTCTGGTCCACAGCTCTTCTTTGTTGGTAGGGACTTGATTACATTTTCAATTTCATTAATAGAAATTGGGTTATTCAGCAGTTTAACATCCTCTTGATCCAGCTTTGGTGGTTTGTATGTTTCTAGGAATCTGTCCATTTCTTCTGTGTTATTGAAGCTATGAGAGTAGAGGTTTTTGAAATAATTGCTGATGATCTTCTGTATTTCCACAGGGTTGGTGGTGATTTCATCTTTTTCATTCTATGTTGCATGAATTTGAGTCTTTTCTTTCCTTTTTTAAATTACGTTGGCTAGGGGCTTATCAATTTTATTTATTCTTTCAAAGAACGAACTCTTTAATTCATTGATTCTTTGTATTGTTTTCTTAGTCTCTATTGTATTAATTTCTGCTCTGATCTTTACAATTTCCTCCTTTTTTGGCTTTAGGCTTGGATTGCTCTTCTTTTTCTAAATGTTTCAGGTGTAATATCAGGTTGCTTATTTGTGTTTGTTCTGTTTTCCTAATGTGGGAACTCAGTGCAATAAATTTTCCTCTGAGGACCACTTTCATTGCATCCCACAGGTTCTGGTACATTGTGTTTGTATTTTTGTTTGCTTGTAGATATTGTTTAATTTCTTCAATTTCCTCTATGAACCACTGATTGCTCAAGAGTGTATTATTCAATTTCTATGTGTTTGTGGGTTTTTTGTGGTAATTTTATCATTAATTTCTAGTTTTATGGCAGTATGATCCAAAAACATGCATGGGACAATTTCAATTTTTTTGCATTTACTTAAATATGTTCTATGGGTTAGTATATGGTCTATTTTAAAGAATGTCCCATGTACTGCTGAGAAGAATGTATATTCTGATGTTGTTAGATGGAAAACTCTGTATACATCTATCAAATCCATTTGTTCACAGGTTTGATTCAGTTCTGTTATTTTTTTGCTGATTTTCTGTCTAGTTGATCTGTCCCTTTGTGTCAATGGTGTGTTAAGGTCTCCTGTTATAATTGTGTTATTGCCTATTTTGATTTTTAATTTCTGTTAATAGTTGCTTTGTGTAGCTGGGTGTTCTGGAATTTGGTGCATATATATTTAAGATTGTTATCTCTTCCTCTTGCACTTTTCCCCTAACTAGTATGCAGTGGCCTTCTTTATCTCTTCAGACTATTCTTGGTTTGAAGTTCACATGGTCTGCAAACAGAACAGCTACCCCCACTTTTTTGAGTTCCTGTTTCATGGAGTATTGTTTCCCATCCTTTGACTTTCAGTCTATGAGTTTCTTTTTGAGTTAGATGGGTTTCTTGTAGATAGCATATGGTTGGACGTTGTTTCTTGATCCATTCTGCCAGTATGTTTCTTTTAATGGGTGAATTGAGGCCATTTACATTAATGGTTATAACTGTCATATATTGGTTTATTGTTGACATGTTATCTTTCTGATGTTGTATCTTAACTTTCCATTCTTTTTAATTGTCTGTCTTGCTTAGTGTTTATTTCCTATGCATATCTAGAATGTCTTACCATACTCTTTGTAAGGTTGGTTTGGTGATCATGAAGTTTTTTATCTGTTCTTCAGCTGGAAATATCTTATTTCTCCATCCATTTTAAAGGACAGTTTTTCAGGATACATCCATCTGGGTTGGAAGTCATTTTCCTTTAGGATTTCAAACACTTCACTCCATGCTCTTCTTGACTTTATTGTTTGTGTTGAGAAGTCTGCTATGATTCTGATAGTTTTTCCTTTATAGTTGATCTACCTTTTCTCTCTAACAGCTTTTAATATTCTGTTCTTATTTTGGATTTCTGGGATGGTGATTATTATATGTCTGGGTGTGGTTTTGTTTTGGTTATGGTTATTTGGAGTTCTATATGCTTCTCTAATCTGTAGGTTTCCATAGTCATATTTGGGAAGTTTTCAGCTATTACTTCTGTAAATAGCCTCTTGATATCATTTGTGTTGTCCCCTTCTTTTTCATTTATCCCTATTAATCTTATGTTGTTTTTCTTTGCATCATCTTGCAACTGTTGAATTGTTATTTCCTGATTTCTTGTTATTTTTAGAAGACCTTTCTTTTCCTGTTCACTAGCTACAATCATATCTTCGAGGTCTGAGATTCTATCTTCAATTTTGTTGAGGTGGTTTTTGCAACTTTCAATAGAATTTTTTATTTCCTGTATATCTCTTTGAATCTGCTTTCTGTATTCTGTTTGTTTCTTAAACTGTTCATTCAGGGATTCTATCATTTTGCTTTGTTCCTCTAATTTTTTAGCTGTGTCTTCATTGGATGCATTCAATATTTCTTTCACTACTTTTATGATTTCTTCTTTTACCTGGGAGATTATTTCTGATTTGAGTTCCTTCATAGCTTCCTGTACTTGCTTCTTTATTTCAGTTGATATCATTTCAGGCATTTCAGGTGTATGGCTAGTAGTTTCTTCTACATACATGGCTCCTAGGCTTTCTTGGGATGGACTGCAAGTTTGAGATTGATTTTTGGTTTTTCATTTTGTCATTTTCCTATATTTCCCTGTTTCCAGCGATGCTCCAAAGCTTTCCCTGGATGTGTTTGAAATTACCTCCTGTGCCCTCTGCTACTGGGACTCACATGGTTTTGGCTCCCCTCACCTGGTGGGCCTGGTTGAAAGAAGGTCGCTGGTCGTGGTCCAGTGTCCAGTGTCCTGGGGAGCTGTGCAGGCACCCAGCCACCAGGATTAATGGTCCCAAACTTTTCCAGGCCTGCCCTGGTGAGCTGCATCTTACCTTGCAGTGGCAGTGCAGGCCTGGCTCCCCTCGTGTGGTGGGTCTGGCTCCCCTGGTTGAATGAAGGTCACTGAGTAAGGTCCACTGAAGCTCGTGGAACCTCTGGAGCCTAGTCCAGTGTCCTAAGGGGTATGGCAGGCAACCAACCAGCAGGATCGATGGTCCCAAACTTTTCTTGGGCTGCCCTGGTGAGCGTCAACTCACCTCTCAGTGAGATTTTTGTTTGTGTATAGGAATGCTATTGATTTTTAAGTGTTGACTTTGTATCCAGCTACACTGCTGAACTTGTTTATTACCTCTTGTAGTCTTTTAATGGAGTTTTTTGGGTCTTCTATATAGAGTATGATGTCATCTGCAAATAGTGATAATTTAACTTCTTCCTTTCCTATCTTTATTCCTTTTATTTCTCTCTCTTGTCTGATTGCCCTAGCTAGTGTTTCCAGAACTATACTGAAAAGGAGTGGTGATAGTGGACATTCTTGTCTTGTTCCTGATTTTAAAGTGAAAGCTTTCAGTGTTTGTTCATTTAGTGTAATGTTGGCTGTTGGTTTGTCTTAGATGGCCTTTATAAGGTTGAGGTAGACACTGTGTATTTTGAGTTTCTGAAGAGTTTTTATCGCGAACATGTGTTGGACTTTGTCAAAAGCTTTTTCTGCATCTTTTGAGATGACCATAGGTTTTTTGTTTTTGGCTCTGTTGATGTGGGGTATTATATGTACTGATTGAGGTATGTTAAACCATCCTTGCATTCCTGGAATGAACCCCACTCGGTCATGATGTATAATCTTCTTGATGATTTGCTGCATTCTATTTGCCAGTATTTTCTTGAGAATCTTTGCACTAATGTTCATTAGTGAGATTAGCCTATAGTTCTCCTTTTTGGTTGTATCTTTCTCTGGTTTTGGTATCAGAGTAATACCTCCAAGAATGATTTATGGAGAATTGCTTTTTTATCAATTTCATTAAAGAGTTTAAGGAGTATTGGCATCAAATCTTCTCTAAATTTCTTGTAGAATTCAGCTGTGAATCAATCCAGACCTGGGCTTTTCTTTGTTGGTAAGTTTTTAATTATGTTTTCAATTTCTATAGCTGATATTGGGTTGTTCAAAATTACTATATCTTCTTGGTTGAGCTTTGGTAGTTCATATGTTTCTAGAAATCTGTCCTTTCCCTTTGTGTTTTCCACTCTATGTGAGTAGAGTTTTTCAAAGTAGGTATTCATGATCTTTTGAATTTGCATGGCATCTGTAGTAATTTCCCTTTTTTCACTCTTTGTTGTGTGAATTTGAGTTTTTTCTTTCTTCCTCTTGATAAGGTTAGCTAGAGGTTTGTCAGTTTTGTTTATTCTCTCAAAAAACAGCTTTTTGATTCATTAATTGTTTGTGTTGTGTTTTTAGTTTCAATTGCATTGCTTTCTCCTCTGATCTTTACAATTTCCTCTCTTCTATGAGCTTTGGTTTTAGCTTGCTCTTCTTTTTCTAGAAGCTTGAGATGGAGCATTAGGTTGTTTATTTGTGCTCATTCATATTTTTGATAAGACAATTTATTTCTATATATTTCCCTCTTAAGACCTCTTTCATTGCATCCTGTAGATTATAGTATGTTGTTTTAGCATTTTCAGTGAATTGTAGGTATTGCTTTATTTCTTCTTTAACTTCATCTGCAGCCCACTGGTTGTTCAAAAGGTTGTTATTTAATTTCCATGTATTTGTACAGGTTTTGCAATTTCTTTTGCCATTAATTTCCAATTTTTTGCACTATGATCAGATATTATGCATGGGATGATTTCATTACCTTTGCATTTACTTAAGAATGTTTTATGGGATAATATATGGCCTATTTTGGAGAATGTCCCATGTGCTGCTGAGAAAAATGTGTATTGTGATGTGGTTGGGTGGAATACTCTGTAAACATCTACTAAGTCCAATTGCTCACAGGTATGATTCAGTTCTGTTATTTCTTTGCTGACTTTTTTTCTAGTTGATCTATGTCTTTGTGACAATGGGCTTTTAAGCTCCCCTGTTATAATTGTATTCATGTGTATTTGGTTTTTCACCTCCATTAGTATGTGTCTAACATAGTTGGGTGCTCCTGTATTTGGTGGATATATAAATATATATATATATATATTTATAATTGTTAATTCTTCATGTTGAATTTTTCCACTAATGAGTATTTAGTGACCTTCTTTATCTCTTTTAATAATTTTAGGTTTGAAGTTCATGTTGCCTGCAATTGGAATAGTTACCCCTGTGTTTTTCTAGGTTCTTATTGCATGTAATACTGTTTTCTATCCTTTGAGTTTAATCTATGAGTTTCCTTTTAGGTCAGATGTGTTTCTTGTATACAGAATATTGTGGAATCATGTTCCTTGATCTATTCTGTCTATTTCTTTTTATAGGTGAATTGAGTCCATTTAGTTTATGGATATCACTAATATGTACTGGCTCAGCTTTGCCATGTTGTGTTCCAATTGTTTGCTTTCTGCTTTTATGCTTATTTAATTGCTTATCCTCCCTGTTTCTTTCTATTGTTGTTTTGAGGATTGTAGTCATTTTTATGTCTGTGTAGTATGTCTTTCAGTACTCTTTCTAGTGTTTGTTTGGTGGACGTGAATTTCTGCAGTTGTTCTTTGTCATGGAAGTATCTTGTTTCTCCATTAAACTTTTTGATTGGCATAGCCAGGAACAATCTACTATCTTTCTTTTTTTTAAGATACCTTTTTTATTATTTAGAGAAAAAACAGAAAAAGGGTAGAGATATTACAGAATTTCAAAAAAAGATAAAAGTAAGAAATCACTAGTTGATAAATTACATATTGTAGTTTTAGAAATAGTTCAAGTTACAAAATTAATGTGTACAAAGTGGACATTCAAGCAGAGACTTCAAACAAGTTTGTTCAACAATCCAACAAGAACTTAGAAATATGGTTATCAATCCTACACACTTAAATATACAGGCAGATATATCTTTTATAGCCCTTCCTATTTCCTCTTTGTTACAATAGCAGTTACATTTTTAAAATTTCATATAAAGAGAAAAAAAAAAACAGAAAAAGGGTAGCAACAATACAGAATTCTAAAAGAAAAAGAGGAAAAACAATAAGAAATCACTAGTTGATATATTACATATTGTCACCTTGGATATAGTTGTTCAAGTTACAAAATTAAAGGATACATAGTAGACATTCAAACAGTGAGACTGCAAACAGTTCTGCTCAAAGATCCAACAAAGATTCAGCAATATGGTCATCTATTTTACACACTCACACATACATGCAGTTATATCCCTTAGAGCACTTTCTTTTCCTCTCCATTTTACAATAGCAATTACACATTTGAGTTTTATTCCTCCTACCTTTCTTATAAATTTTTACACTAGAGACACAATGTGATATTTATAAATATGATTCTTATTTATTTCACTAATGAGGATAGACTCAAGTTGCCTGCATTGTGGGGTCCTGTTTCTTGATCCATTCTGTAAATCTATTTCTTTTTATAGGTGAGTTGAGGCCATTTATATTTATGGATATAACTGATACGTACTGGCTTGACTTTGCCATGTTATGTTCCAGTTGTTTGCTTTCTGTTTTTCCCCTTGTTTCATTGCTTGTCCTACTTGGTGGTTTCTTTGTTTTGTTGTTCTGGGAATTGTGTTCATTTTTATCTCTGTCTAGTATGTCTTTCAATATTCTTTCTAGGGTTGGTTTGGTGTACGTGAATTTCTTCAGTTTTTCTTTGTCATGGAAATATCTTGTTTCTCCATTAAATTTGAGTGAAATTTTTTCTGGGTACATCAGTCTGGGCTGAAGATTGTTTTCTTTCAGGGCTTGAAATACCTCACTCCAAGCTCTTCTTGACTTGATGGTTTGTGCTGAAAAGTTTGCTGTGATTCTAATGGGCTTTCCTTGGTAGGTGAGTTGTGTCTTTTCTCCAACAGCTTTTAGCATTCTGTTGTTATACTGCATGTCTGAGATCTTAATTATTATTTGTTTGGTGTGGATTTGTATTGACTGTGACTGTTTGGTGTTCTATATGCCTCACTTATCTGCATATCAGATTCTTTCCCCCATGTTTGGGAAATTTTCTTCTATTACTTCTGTGAATATTTTGGCTATGTCATTTGCATTGATTCCTGCCTCTTCACTGATGCCTATCAATCTTATATTTTTTCTCTAGGCATCACCTTTAAACTTTTGTATTGTTACTTCATGCTGCTTTGTTATTTTTAAAAGTTCTATCCTTTCCTGATCACTAATTGCAATCCTGTCCTCAAGGTGCCAAATCCTATTCTCAGCTTCATTTAAGCAGTTTTGCAAGGTTTGAATAGAGTTTCTTGTTTCTTGGATATCTTTTTCAGTTTGTTTCATAAATTTTGCATGTTTTCTATGTTGTTCATTCAAGGTTTCAATCAGTTTCCCATGCTCCTGTCCTTTTTTCTCAATTTCTTCATTAGCTGCACTCAGCAACTCCTTTACTAAGGTTATTCTGTCTTTATGTGGGAGAGTACTTCTAATTTGATTTCCTCTATAGCCTCACAGAGTTGTTTTTTTATTTCACTTTCTATCATTTCAGAGGTTCCCAGTGTGTTACTTTTGGGGTCCTCTGTTTCAATATCTCCTGTACTTGCTTCTGGTGGACTAGATGTTTGAGGCTGCATTTTGCTTTTTTGTTTTGCCATTTTCACTCTGCCTGATGTTTTCTGTGTGTAGGAGGGGGTCACCCACACTCTTTTCAGACTCAACAAGGCCTTACAGTTAGTTGGAGGAGGCTTTACTACTGACCCTATTTACCCACTGTACACCTCTATTTTAGGGGTATACTCACCACAGTGGCACAGTTAATCTACTCTAGCCCAAGTTTTGCTACCTGAGAGCTATGTTCCAAGTTTTTTCCATGCACTGGGATTCCACCAGAGTATGTGGTCTGGGCCCAAGGCTGGAATCTGGGTTCTGCTCATTGCTTGGCATTCACTGGGCATGACCCAGTTGGGCCCCCCATCCCTGTGTGTGGCCCAGGGTGGTCTGGGTGCAGGCTCAAATTCCCCTTCCATGTGCTGGGATTCCGCCAGAGCACTAGGACAGGGCCCATAGCTGGAATCTGGGTCCTGATGGCTGCTTGGCAGTTGTTGGGCATGGCCTGGTTTTGCCCCCATCCCAGTGAGAGGCCTGCAGTGGTCTTGGATGCAGCACGTGGTCTTACCCCTTGGGTGCAGGCTCAAAGTGTCTTTCTTTGCACTGGGATTCCAATAGAGCCCGGGATCAGGGCCAAAAGCTGGAATCTGGGTCCTGCTGCCTGCTTGGTGGTCATTGGGCATGACCTGGTTGGGCCCCCGTCCCTGTGTGCGGCCAGGGGTGGTCTGGCATTTCTTTAATGGCCAGAAATGATGAACTTTTTTATATGTGTTTATTGGCCATGTTTACTTCATATGAACAGTGATTATTCATGGCAACTGAAGTTGCCAGTTTTTATATTGGATTGTTTATTTTGGAGGATTTATTTATCTATGTGTTCTTTATACATTCTATGTATTAGTCCTCTGTCTGAGGTATAACTGAAAAAAAATTTCTCATTCCGTAGGTTATATCTTCAGTCTTTTAGTGATTTCCTTGGCTGTGGTGATTTTTACTTTGATATGATCCAATTTGTTGATTCTTGTTACTATTTTTTTGTGCAATTGAGGTTGTGTTTAGAAAGTTCTTGCCTATACCTATGTCTTCAAGAGCTTTACCTATTTTATCTTCCAGCAGACTAAGTGCTTCTGTTTTGCATTTGAATGTTTCTTGCAATTTGATTTTAGATGGAACATTGTGAGAGATATAGGTCTAGATTAAAACTTCTGCATGTGGATACCCAGTTTTACCAGAAACATATATTAAAGTGTTTATTGTTCTTCCAGTGAATGTTTTGGACCTTTTTAAAAAAGGTCAAATAGCTCAGTGTTCCTGGGATTGTTTATGCATCCTCTATTCTGTTCTATTTATCTTCATGTCTGTTTTTGTGTGAGTACCATACTGTTTCTATCATGGGAACTTTGTAATATATTCTCAAAATTCAGCATTATGGTATCCCTTGCTTTTCTTTTGCTATCTGGGAATGGCTTTGCTATTCTGGGTCTTTTCTTATTCTACATGAATTTCAGAATTATCTTTCCCAGTTGTGCAAGTAATGTTGACATTTTCATTGACAATTACATTAAATCTTTAGGTTAGCTTTTGATGTATGGCCATTTAAACTATATTGGTTCTGCTTATCTAGAGACAGAGTATCTTCCCATTTTCTGATGTCTTTTATGATCTCCTGTTACAGAATACTATAGTTTTCATGGTAGAGGTTTTTAATTTTCTTGTTTAGGTTAATTTCTAAGTATTTAATTTTTTATGCTACTGTGAAGGGTACTTTTTCTTAATCTTTTCTCAGTGAGTTCATTATTCTTATAAAGAAATGTTATTGATTTTTGCATGTTGATTTTGTATCCTACTCATTGCTGAATTTGGCTATTAATTCTAGGTGTCTTTTGGAGAATTCTTTGGATCTTATATGTAGAGGATCAAGTCATCTGAGAACAATGATAATTTGATTTCTTCCTTTCCTATACATATATTTTTTCTTGCCTAACTTTTCTGGCTAATATTTCAAGTACTGTGTTGTAAAAGGGTGTTAATAGTTGACATCTTGTCTTGTTCTGAGTTTAGAGAGAAAAATCTCAGATTTTCCCCATTTTATACAATGTCAACAGTAGGTTTATTATAACTCACTTTCAGTAGATTGAGATATGTCCCTCTATACCTATTTGCTTCAGTATTTTTAGTATGAAAATGTTGAATATTGTCAAAGTCCTTCTGTACTTGTAATGAGAAGACTGTGTGATTTTTGTCCA
Source organism: Hydrochoerus hydrochaeris (assembly GCA_004027455.1). Taxonomy (NCBI): domain Eukaryota; kingdom Metazoa; phylum Chordata; class Mammalia; order Rodentia; family Hydrochaeridae; genus Hydrochoerus; species Hydrochoerus hydrochaeris. The sequence goes on from PVLA01019434.1 coordinate 11,284, forward strand.
TGCTTCTGTTTATATGATATATTACATTTACTAATTTGTGTATGTTGACCCGTCCTTCCATCACTGATAATGATGATGCATGAGCTTTCTGATTTGTTACATGCTGTTTGACAGTATGTTGTTGAGGATTTTTTTTCTGAGACAAGGTCTCACTTTGTAGTGCAGACTGACCTGGTACTTACTATGTTGCCAGGTTGGCTTTGAACTCACTGTGATCCTCTTGCCTCATCCTTTCAAGAGCCTGGGATTATAGCCATGTGCCACCATGCTCTACTGTTGCTGAGGATTTTTGCCTCAATGTTCAATAAAGAATTTGGCTTATAGTTCTATTTTTTTTCTTTTGGTTAAATCCTTGTGTGTTTTGGAATCAGGGTAATGCTAGATTCCAGGGATGATTTTGTAAGTACTCTTCCTCTTTTGGTTTCTTTAAAGAGCTTGAGGAATATTTGGTATGAGATCTTCCCTGAAGTTCTTTTAAAATTTAGCAGTAAATCCATTCAGACCTGGGTGTTTCTTAGTTGGTAGGTTTTTAAAAAATTTCTTCTTTAATTTCATTTTCTGTTATTGGAGTAATACTTTTTATCTTCTTGGTTCAGTTTTGGTAGTTTTTGTGACTCTGGAAATCTGTCTATTTCTTCTGAATTCTCCAGTTTTTGGTGTATATGATTGTGAGATAGTTGCTAATAATCTGTATTTTGATCATATCTGTTGTGATTTCACCTTTTTCATTTTTAATTACATTGACTTGTGTCTTTTCTTTCCTTTTTGGGTAAGCTTGGTTAAGGTCTATTTAGTTTATGCTTTGAAAGAACCAGCTCTTTGATTTTTTTTTAGTCTTCATTTCATTGATTTCTGCTTACCTATTATAATTTACTTCTATGTAATTATTTTGGATTTGTACTGTTGTTGTTTTTCCAAGACACTGATGTGTATCATTACATTATTTATTTGGGCTTGGTCTGTTTTTCTTTTGGGGGTATTCATAGCTATGAACTTC
>PVLA01019435.1:0-12284 GCA_004027455.1 Hydrochoerus hydrochaeris
TTCCTTCCCTCCTTCCTTCCTCCTTCCTCTTTCCTCCTTCCTGCCCGCACTTTCTTTCTCTCTGTTTTGAACTCTGAGCTCACAACAGCTTGCACGTTAGGCCGGCCAAGCAGCACCCCGCTCCCTGCTGCTATCTTGATAATAGACTGGCAGCCTCCAGAGCCATGAAAAAGCCAATACCTACTGTTTATCGTGCACAGTGTGTGAAAATTCTGTTAAGACATCCACATACAGAGCGACACATCTGATTTCTTTTTTCCAGTTATTTCAATACATTTCTAGTTGATTTTGCTTCATCCCTCAAGGGATTAAAGTGCGCACGCCTGACATCACAGTTTCCTTAGTTAGTGCTTTACCCTAGCAAGCCCAGTGCAAGCCTTGCACCCGGTGCACACATCAAGCCCTGCTCGCGGCACTGCAGCTGCCGCCTGCATCTCCTCTACTTCCGCCACCTGGTCCCGAAAAGGCTGGGATTCTAGTTTTCCAAACTTACACCTATTTTGAATATACGTAGCAGAACAATGCTTTCTATTATTGTAGCCCGGATATTATTGTAGCTTTTCTTTCAACCTGAATTTTGCAGATTTGTTTCTCGCTGGGTCTTCACAGCTAGAGAAGGTTTCATCCCGGCTTCCCGCGCTCACATGCGCTGGCCTTGCCCGCAGCTTGCATCCTGAGCACTGTCAGCCGCGCCTCCTACCCTCCACTCTGTAGGAACATGTTTAAGCTTGTGAAGCTGCTGTGATCGTTTCCCCTTCTTATCCTAGTAACACACACACTGCAGTTATTCCACTGGTTTACCGACACGTGTTTCTCAACACGCTGCTTTCCCATTCGAGCGGCGGTGGAACTCTCTGGAGGATTTACCTGCTCTGTGCCTGGATTCCCTCACTCTGCCCAACACACTGGCCCCTCCTTTACACTTTCAAGTTGAAATTTCCTCACCTTTTCTCATTCTTAACACTTCAGTGCCTCCTCCTACCTGGTGGATACCAAAGCCTTTAGTTTGGTATTAAGCATGTAAAATAAATTCCTAATTACATTGCTCTTCCTAGGCAATAGGGTTCTTGTGGTCATGCTTAGGATTATGCTTTAATTTTGCACCCTCAATGTCTAGCATAGTTATCAACTCAGAGTGGTTATTATTAGTATATTCTAAACCAAAAATCTCATATTCTGAAAATGATTGTCAATAATACATGGATGTCTCATTTATAGAAGCTATTGCATTTTGTTTTTAAATGAAGTTATTTTTGCTCAATTACATATTTTATGTATATTAAGAATCTCTAATATTTTATAATGCAGAAACTATATGCTTAGTTTCTTCTTGTTGCCTGTATTAACTGGGACATTCTCTTTTACACTTACGTTGACTTTTAACAGTCATTCAGTAATTAAGGAGGAAAGAAGGATATATTCAATGATTAGTTTAGTTTTGATGTGGTATAAGGTGTCTATACCATTTAGGATTATAAAATGCTATTTGGTAGATTGTATATAGGAAATGGTTCCATAGAAAGGTAAAATGGAAAATACATGATATATTTTAGAGATAAATCTTTACAATCTTCTTTAAACTATGCTGTCTTTAATTTACAACCAATATCTGTTACATAACAAGGTAAAAATATAAAATTGCTTATGCTAAGACATATATAGGCATCTTTTAGGCTATAAATTTAAAATCTAATATCTAAATTTTTTACAAATATCTAAAATAGGCATTCACAGATACTATCTTTAGTATTATCTAAACATAAAATCATCTGTGAAAGTATTTTTTGTTAATATTACTAATTAAAAACTTGGTAAAGACCCGTCTCGGGTTGATATCATCTTCTCTTTTAAGCATCTCTGTCTCAGTTGTCCTGACATTTACCTGGCACCAACCTCAGCCCCTGCCTGTGCCCCCAGTGTGAAGCTCACCAGTCACAGACGCGGGACACAGGGAGGGGAAGCAGAGCCAGGGTTAGGTCTCTCTGAGTGACCCAAGAATTCACAGTAGGCTCAGAAGCAGGAATCCAATCTCTGTCAACTTCTACTCAGTAATTTGAAAGTAAAATATCAGGGAATGGAAGGAAAGTCTGAAGATTCTAGGAACACAAATCACTTAATTTACTATGAGAACTGAACATTAAAACACAAAGCAGGAAGTGTAATGATGCAAAAGTTTTGTCTTTCCTTTTCTCTTTAATCTTATCATGATTTAATTTGACCTCTTTTCCTGTTTTCTTTTTTTAGTCACACTCTTTACCATATTCCCTAGGTAAATAACATATTGTCTGGAAGAAATACTATTGGCTGAGGAAGTAGAGATTCTGAATTTTTATTTTATCTTTGATATTAAGTAATTAACTAGCTCTGTGAGACTGGTAGTTTTGCATTTCTTTTTTTATTTTTTTAAATTTTATTTTACAGAGAATAAAACAAAAGAGGACAGAACAACTCAGATCAGAACAGAACAATACAAGCAACACAGCACTTCACAACAAGACAATTGGATATCAACAGTAGCTACCATAATATCTCTTTCTTTGAAATAGTTGAGCTTAGCTTCACAAACAATAATATCAAACATAACAAAATAGAATAAAAGCATTCAAGAGAATGAAATAATTACAAGGCATTCTGAACCAAATAACAGAAAATGAACAATGGCTACTATAATATCTCATTTTCCATAAAAATTTGTTTATATTATTATGCATATTAAAATCCAGTAACGCACAATATGATAGAACCAATGGTAATAGAAGAACAGAAGGATGGTAGGACTTCAAAGCCAGGTGATATTAAATCAGCAATGGCTGCCATAGTGTCTTGTTTTCTTCAGAGTAGCTGTTCATACCATCACACGTACTAAGGTCAAATAAAACAGAATAAAATCATTCCAACCAATGAATGAAAACATTACAAGTCTTCAAAGCAGTATAATAGGGATCCATGATTACCATAGAATCTTATGTACTCTTACCTTTTCTGACACCAGGGAGACTATGTGGTATTTATACACGTGAGTTTGATTTATTTCGCTTATGAGTATGGTCTCAAGTTGCATCCATCTATTTATAAATATCTCAATTTGATATTTTTTTATCCATTCCTCAGTTGATGGGCACTTAAGTTGTTTCCAAGATCTGGCTAGTATAAATTGTGCTGCTATAAACATGGGTGCACATGTATCACTGTGGTATGATGTTTTCAGTTCTTCTGGGAATATGTGTAGGAGTGGAATAGCTGGGTCAAATGGGACTTCCAATCCCAGCTTTTTGAGGAATCTCTAGACTGTCCTCCACAGTGGCTGTACTGGTCTATACTCTCACCAACAGTGCAGAAGAATTCCTTTTTGCCCACAGCCTCTCCAGCATTTGTTGTTGGTAGTTTTATTGATTCTGGCCATTCTTTCTGGAGTGAGATAGAATCTCAGTGTGGTTTTAATTTGCATTTCTCTAATGACCAATGATGATGAACATTGTTTCATCTATTTATTTGCCATTTGTATTTCTTCATCTGAGAACTGTGTGTTCATCTCAGATGCCCCTTTTTTGGATTGGGTCTTTGAATTTCAGGGGTCTGATTTTTTTAATTCTTTATAAGTTCTAGACAGAAGTCCTTTGTCTGAGGGACAGTTCACTAAGATTTTTTTCCCAGTTTGTGGGTTTTCTTTTCGCTCTGCTGGAGATTTCTTTGGACATGCAGAAACTCTGTAATAAGATGTGATCCCAGTTATTGATTTTGGGAAGTATTTCCCATGCAGTTTGGTTCTTGTTCATGAATTCTCTACCTACCCCTACATCTTCAAGATTTTTACCTACTTTGTCTTGCAACAGATTTAGTGTTTCTATTTTAATATTTAGATCTTTGATCCATTTGGATTTTAGTTTAGTACATGGTGATAGGCATGGGTCTAATTTTAGTTTTTGGCATATGGATAGCCAGTTTTTCCAGCACCATTTATTAAAGAGACTGTCGTTCTTCCAGTGAACATGCTTGGCCCCTTTATCAAAGATAAGGTGTTTGAGTGTGTTTGTAGTTATACCACATCAAAACTAAACTTATCATTGTATATATCATTCTTTCCTCCTTAATTACTGAATGCCTATTAAAAGTCAACATAAGTATAAGAGATCTTCAGGTTTGTTTTTATTCTAGTACCATGTTGATTTTATTATGGTAGCTTTGCAGTACAACTTCAAGTCAGGGATTGTGATGCCTCCTGCCTTGGCTTTGCTGCTTAGAATTGCCTTTGCTATTCTAGGTCTCTTCTGGTTCCAGATGAATTTTAGGAGTCATTTCTCTAGATCTATGAGGTATGTTAGTGGTATTTTCCTTGGGATTGCATTGAATCTGTATAACAATTTTGGTAGAGTGGCCATTTTCACAATATTTATTCTTCCTATCCATGAACAAGGGATGTCTTTCCATTTTCTGAGGTTCTCTTCGATTTCTTTTTTCAGGGTATTATAATTTTCCCTGCATAGCTCTTTTACTGGTTTTGTTAGATTAATTCCTAAGTAATTCATTTTTTTTAGATGCTAGTGTGAAGGGTGTGGCTTCTCTTATTCTTTCTCTGTGATTTTGTTGTTAGTGTATAAGAATGCTATTGATTTTTGAGTATTGACTTTGTACCCAGCTACATTGCTGAAGTTATTTATTGTATCTAGGAGACTTTCAATGGGGGTTTGGGGGTATTCTATGTAGAGTATCATGTCATCTGCAAATAATGATAGTTTAACTCCCCCTTTTCCTATCTTTACTCTTTTTATTTCTCTCTCTTGTCTAATTGCTCTGGCTAGTATTTCCAGTACTATGCTGAATAGGAGCAGTGATAAGGGACATCCTTGTCTTGTGCCTGATTTTAAGGTATAGTCTTTCAGTTTTTGGCCATTTAATATGATGCTGGCTGTTGGTTTGTCATAGATGCCCTTTATCATATTGAGGTAGAGTCCATTTTTTCCAATTCTCTGTAAGATTTTTATCATGAATGGGTGTTGGATCTTATCAAAAGCTTTTTCTGCATCTATAGAAATGATCATGTAATTCTTACTTTTGGTTTTATTGATATAGTGGATTACATTTATTGATTTATGTAATGTTGAATCAACCCTGCATGCCTGGGATGAATCCTACATGGTCATGGTGTATAATCTTCTTGGTGATTTGCTGCATCCTGTTTGCCAAAATTTTATTGAGAATTTTTGCATCTATGTTTATTAGGGAGATTGGCCTGTAGTTCTCTTTTTTAGTTGGGCCTTTATCAGGTCTTGGTACTAGAGTGATATTTGTTTCCAGGAATGACTTAGGGAGAATTGCTTCCCTTTCAATTTTATTGAACAGTTTGAGGAGTGTCGGCATTAAGTCTTCTTTTATAATTGTGTTATTGCTTATTTGATTTTTCATTTCTGTTAATACTTGCTTTGTATAGCTGGGTGCTCGGGAGTTTGGTGCATATGTATTTAAGATTGTTATCTCTTCCTCTTGGAGTTTTTCTGTAACTAGTATGTAGTGACCTTCTTTATCTCTTCGGCCCTTTCTTGCTTTGAAGTTCGCATTGTCTGCGAACAGTTTAGGTACCCCTGCTTTCCTTTGAGTTCCTGTGGCATGAAGTATTGTTTTCCATCTTGGACTTTCAGTCTATGAATTTCCTTTTGGGTTAGATGGGTTTCTTGTAGACAGAATATGATTGGACATTGTTTCTTGATCCATTCTGCCAGTCTGTTTCTTTTAATTAGTGAGTTGAGGCCATTTACATTAATCATTATAACTGTTATATATTGGTTTGTTGTTGATATGTTATCTTTCTACTGTTGTATGTTTATCTTTCCCTTCTGTTTAATTGTCTGTCTTGCTTCGTGGTTTTTTCCTATGTGTATCTAGAGTGTCTTTGAGCATTCTTTGCAGGGTTGGTTTGGTGATCATGAAGTTCTTCAGCTATTCTTTATCATGGAAGTATCTTATTTCTCCATCCATTTTGAAGGACAGTTTTGAAGGGTACAGCAGTCTGGGTTGGAAGTAGTTTTCCTATAGGATCTGAAACACTTCACTCCTTGCTCTTCTTCACTTCATAGTTTGTGTTGAGAGGTTTGCTGTGAATCTAAAAGTTTTTCCTTTATAGGTGATCTGTCTTTTCTCTCTAACAGGTTTTAATATTCTGTTCTTACATTGGATTTCTGGGATGGTGTCTATTATATGTCTGGGTATAGCTTTATTTTGGTTATGGCTGTTTGGAGTTCTATATGCTTCATTAATCTGAATGTCAGTTTTCATTCTCATGTTTGGGAAGTTTTCAGCTATTACTTCTGTAAATAGCCTCTTGATATCATTTGTGTTGTCCCCTTCTTTTTCATTTATCCCTATCAATCTTATGTTGTTTTTCTTTGCATCATCTTGCAACTGTTGAATTGTTATTTCCTGGTTCCTTGTTATTTTTAAAAGATCTTTCCTTTCCTGTTCACTAGCTGCAATCTTATCTTCGAGGTCTGAGATTCTATCTTCACTTTTGTTGAGGTGGTTTCGGCAACTTATGATAGAATTTTTGATTTCCTGTATATCTTTTTGAATCTGCTTCATGTTTGTTTCTCATTCTGTTCATTCAGGGATTCTATCTGTTTGCTTTGTTCCTCTAATTTTTTTAGCTGTGTCTTCTTTAGCTGCATTCACTATTTCTTTCACTGCTTTTATCATTTCTTGTTTTACCTGGGAGATTATTTCTAATTTGAGTTCCTTTATAGCTTCCCATACTTGCTTCTCTATTTCAGTTGATATCATTTCAAGTATTTCAGGTGTAAGACTAGTATTTTCTTCTATATATGTGGCTCCCAGGCTTTCTTTGGATGGGCTGGAGGTTTGAGATTGCATTTTGGTCTTTTGTTTTATCATTTTCCTATATTTCCATGTTTCAAGCGATGTTCCAAAACTTTCCCTGAGCATGAGGGAATCACTTCCTGTGCCCTTAGCTCCTGGGACTCATGGGTCTTGGCTCCCCTGGTTGAATGAAGGTCACTAGGTGTGGTTCACTCAAGCCCACAAAGGCTTTCAAGGCTAGTCCAGTGTTCTAGGGGTCTGGGTGGGCACCCAAACTGCGGGAGCAATGTCCCAAAATCTCCCCAGCCAGAGCCAGGGAGATGGAACTCCGCTTGCTGCTGCAGGGGCCTACCTAACCTCTTGGAGCCAGTTTGTTCCCCTGGTTGAATAAAGGTCTCTGGGCATGGTCCACTCAAGCCCTGGAAACTTCTCCAGGCTAATCCAGTGTCCTAGGGGGCTGGGTGAGCACCCCAGCACTGGGAATGATGTCCCAAACTCCCCCGAGCTAACATTAGTGAGCTGGAACTTCCCTTGCCCTTCTTGCTGTGCTTGCTGGATCTGTGCTCGTAGCAGAGTGGGCCTACCTGCCCTCCGAGCCGGCTTGTTCCTCTGGTTGAATAAATATTGCTTGGTGTGGTCCACTCAAGCCCGTGAAACCTCTCCAGGCTAGTCCAGTGTCCTAGGGGGCTGGGTGGGCACCCCAGCACTGGGAGTGATGTCCCAAACTCCCAGGAGCCAAGGCAGCGAGCTGGAACTTCCCTTGCCCTTGCCACCGCAGGAGCTAGAACTCCCTCGCCCAAAGTCCCTTTGTTACATGTGCATATCTAGTTGTTTCCAGAGTAGCACTGGGTAGTTTTGCATTTCAGTTCATGTTTACATGTATATTTATGTCAATTATAACTACATGTTATGTGTACTTTTATCTGTTATTATATTGCCTTCCTTCCTTCCTTTTTCTTCTTTCTTTCATCTCTTTCTTTTATGGTGCTAGGATTCAAACTCAGGACCTTGTGCTTGCCAAGCAGGCACTTATGCCACTGAGCTCTCTACAACTATTTCAATAGCTATATAGCTATATCTACATGTATCACCTGTATATCTAGATATATTCATCTGTACCTATGGTATCTATATCTGTAGTTATTATATCTATACCCATGTTATTATACCACATGTATTTTCTAGATAGATATAAATTCATCTGTGAGCTGTGAACACACACTTACATATAAACATATGTGTAGATATATGCACACTTATGTATGTGCAGTGAGCATATTTATTCAGTTGCTTATTCTTTGTTGCATAGTTAACAACACTTCTGGAAGAATTTTAACCTAAGGAAACAAAATGAGAGAGGTTAACAAAGTTATAAACAAACAAAATGCCCGAGAATTAAGAATTATATATTGCAGTAGTGCTTTTGATTTCATAGTATTCTTAAAAATGTAGAATGATATTGCTGACAGAACAGCAGCTGTTATAATTTCACAACTTGCAGTGCCTGCTGATTTTGAATTCCACGATGCTTTACAGAAGATTCCCCAGAACTGGTTCAGACATAATAGTTGCAAAGGGGCCAGTGTGATGCTAACAAAATGAGCTGGAAAATTGCAGCAAATAACAAGCTAATTTAGGATAGATTTCCTCGCAACACACACAGTTATACAATATGAAAATCAATTATCTGGACTATGTAAATTGTGCAACTGTTGATGTGTCAAAAATTCTACAACAAGCATGTGAAATAAGACAGCAGATCTTGTTTAGAGGGAAAAATATGGTTTAGAACTACTCATGCCATGTTTGAACCAGCTTGGTACATGTAAGGTCAACTCACTCCTCAGAGGGGCTTCTCACCCTCTCAAAGTCTGTGTTCTGCAGACCCTTCAGTGTCTTTTCCAGTGTGTCCCAGATTATGGAGTGGGTGACAATCCTTTCAATTTAAATTGGATTCATTTGGGAGCCTAAGTCTTCAGGCTGTGTGTTTATAAGCTCGTCTTCTCCAGGAACCCTGTGTTCTGTGTTTTAACAGAATTCCTTGACTGGTTGTGCTCTACTAGTTCCCTTGATCTTCGCCCAAGATGTGTGGCCTAGGCCAAGGTGGAACCCTCACCTGCAAATATCTCAAGCCCACTTTGTATTTTTTCTTTTTTCCTTTTAAAAAAGGTTTTTTTTTTTTTTTTTTTTTTTTTGCAACTGGAAGGATGGCTGCTGTCACTTATTTCCATTTTGCAAGTGAAGAATCTGGAATTGGTAAAAGTAGCTTAATCTTAAACTTAGGTTCCTGTTCTCTGTCAAGTACATTTTAAACCACAAGGTGATCAATGGCTCTTACAGTGGCCTTGAAAGGGGAACTCTAGGCCATCACATCTCTGCTGTGAGCTGTCACTATGTTTTTAGATCTGTGTTCTTAAAAAAGTTTATTAGTAAAAGTTTGCACTATATAAAGTAAACATCTGTATTCTTAATAGGTATTTTATCTGGGCACAAAATCAGTTTTGGATACAATAGACACGTTTAACTCAAAAGGAAATTCATAAACTGAAAGTCAAAGGACAGAAAACAATTGTTCCATGCAACAGGAAACCAGAAAAAATCAGGGGTATCTTGCCCATCCACCACAGAATGGATAAGAAAGATACGGTATTTTCATACAATGGAAAGCTACTCAGCTATAAAGAAGGATAATCTCAAGGCTCTTGTAAGAAAATGGATGCAACTGGAGATCATGCTCATGGGTGAAATGGTGCAGAGTCACAGGGTACACTTTGTGTTTTCTCCCTGGTATAAAGAGCTGAAGGAGTTAGTGGGATCCAAAATGTGTGATAGATATTATGAAAGTGATAGCGGGTGAAACATCTAAAAAGGGACTATGGTAACCACTGTTAATTTCCTATTAGCTCAATTTGAATTCTTGTATTCTTTTCACAGTTTTGTTAGGTTTGGTTTTATTATGTCTTGTTCTGCTTGATTTTATTCTGTCTTATGGTATGGGCAGCTAATTTGAAGAAAACAAGAGATATCATGATAGTCATTGTTGATTTCCTATTTTGTTTTGAAGTGCTGTATCATTTTTGCTGTTCTGTTCTGATTTGTTTTATTCTATTTGTTTTGTTTGGTTTTATTCTATTTAAAATAAAAATAAAATTAAACTCCCAAAAGTTTCATGGTCATTGTGATAGAGACAAGAACTAGAAGAGTTGAGCATTCACTAGCATGGCAAATATAAAAGAACCAGCCTGGTAAGCATTAGTACAACATTCCTAGTAAAATGTAAATTGCACAAACCATACATTTATTTAGTTACCTTTAGTGAAGCAGTATATACAGGAGGAATTAAGGGTTTTTTTTTGTTATTCCCAACAATAACTAAATTACATACTATTAAATTCAGATTTCAAATACTTATTTTAAAGTGAACCAGCCCTGTAAACATTAGTGCCACATTCCTAGTAAAACATAAATTGCACAAAACATGCACCTAGTTAGTTGCTTTTAATGAAGCAGTATATACAGGAAGAGCTGTGATTTTTCTGTTCCCAGGAATAATTAATTTACATACCATTAAATTCAGATTTCAATGGTATGCCTGTGATACCAGAACTCAGGAGGCTTAGTCAGGAGGATCATTGCAAGTATGAGACCAGACTGGGCTACAAAGTGAGCTCAAGGCCAACCTGTACAGCATAGTGAGACCCTGTCTCAAGCACACACGTGCATGCACACGCACACACACACACACACACACACACACACACACATGCAAAGATTTCAACTACTGATACTTTATTTTAAAGTGACTAAGGCTGCTTTCCAAGGCGGAGATGATAGCTATTGAAGTAAAATACAACTTGATGCTTGTAATGTTTAGTGTTTCACTAACTTTGCAGGCCTAAAGCTGGGAATCTGATCAACTATTTAGAAGATAACATCTATGGGGATATCCTTTGGAAGGTGGTTGCCATTGTTAATTCCCTATTACTTTGTTTTAAAGTCCTGTATCATTTTCACTGTTTTGCTTTGTTTGGCTTCATTCTGTTTTGTCTTGTTTGATTTTGTTGTATCTGATGGCATGGGCAGCTATTTCAAAGATAACAAGATATATTATGGTAGCCATTTTGAATTTACTATTGTCTTGTTTTGAAGTTTTATATTGTGCTCATTATTTTGTTTTTATTGGTTTTATTCTGTTCTGTTTTGTTTGATTTTATTATGCCTGATGGTATGGGCAGCTATTTTGAAGACAACAAGAGGCATTATGGTAGCCATTGTTGATTTCATACTATCTTGTTTTGAAACCCTGTATCACACTGTTTTGTTTTGATTGCCTTTATTTTGCTTAGTTTTATTCTCTTTAAAAGAAGAAAAAATTTAAAAAGCAAAAAAATAAAAAAAAACCCAAATCAGAGTTAGCTAATATTATTCATTTTCTTTTCATTCACTCAACTCAGCTAATTTAAAAAATACTTTTATTTTAGGAGGTGCAGGGGACTGAACCAGGGCCTTGTGTGTCCTAAGCAAGGAGTCTACTACTTAGTTACACTCAGTGCTCAGTGTTATTCTGATTAAACTCTTTTTGTTTGCTAGACAGAGAAAGGGCATTAAACAGCAGGGAATGTGTGTGAAAAATTACAACACAGTATGTTTTGAAGATGTGAAAATATGAAAATTTTATTATCAATTATGGAATATTTAACAAATCTGTAAGGACACAATATGTACATCAAAAATAATTTGAATATCAAATTATTCATTTAATTTATTTTGGAAGGAATAAAGTTTCAACTTTTAAAATTTAAATTTAAAATTAAATTCTCCCAAAATTTCCATGTTTCCTATAGGAAGCACTTATATTTTATAAGGAAACAAAAAAGTAAAAGAAAATTTATATGTCCTTTTCAAATGCAGGCATTTACAATTTTTCTTTTCTTTTTTTCTTTTGGTTTCTTACTAGCTTTACTATGTCAACATTTGATTCCTAGATAAAAATAGAATCATATAGAATGCTATGTAATTATAGTTTAGCTTGCTAAAAATGCTGAATTTAGTATTTGTAACACAGAGGTTGAAATCTAGTTCTCTTAACACCAGTGTCCTTTCTTGTCTTTTAAGACAACATTTAATGTCTCTTACTTATTAAGTGCTGCATGAAATGTTGCTGTTCCTGTGTTAGTTATTAATACATTAACACTGAGTGGCATTTGTTACTCTTAAGTTACTTAATAATCAAATTGTAAAATTTAAAAATACACAAAATGATAGCTAAGTATCCTTTAAATAACCACAGTATAGTAGATGGACTCCCTGAGTCTCATTTAATTCTCCTGTTTAAAATGCTATTTGTTAATGACTGGCAGAGAGAATATGTAGAAAATATATATTGATTTGAAAATTCTTTTTGCTTGGTAGAGATGTAAAGATTTCTGCTTGGTAACAGACAAGATGAAAGGTTATAATTCTGTTGTTCTGTGGGA
>PVLA01019436.1:0-12279 GCA_004027455.1 Hydrochoerus hydrochaeris
TCCAGGCTTTGCCAGCCAGGCTCCTCCCCCAGAGCTCAGCAGAGTGGATACAGTCACCAGCTTTGAAATACACTCATCTGATTTTGAAGTTTAGTTCAGTCACTTAGTAGCTGTTTAAGCCTCAGTTTCACTATTCATAAAACTGAAGTAATAACTGTAATGCTCAGACCATTGACTAACCAAATGCGCTGCCATCTTGTTCTCTATGCGCCATTTTAAAATTAAGTTTGTTTCCTACTTAAGTTTCTGTTTCATAAGATAAGTTTCCTTTTCCCCAAACTGATGCTTCACTTGCCACCCTCAATAACCAACTAACTTTCTCCCCATGTTCTTACCACCCCGAATTCACCAATTATTGCTAATCTCACCCTCCCCATACCCACTATAAAGGTAACCACCATTAGTTGTTAGGCACGCAGTCTCGAGATTAGTCAACAGAGACTGCGTCGCCAGGTTTGACAATAAAATTCCTTCACTCTTGATTGATTGGCTTTCATTTCTAAACCATCATTGCATCATTACATTTGGGGGCTCATCCGGGATGGAGGCTTAGCCCCCACCGACCCAAATTGCACTATTTTGATCATCCGGACCCCTTCAATAGTGAGTAAATTTTGTCTCTTCCGGAGGGTTTTGATGGCGTGCCATACCTAGGTTCAATGTGGAGAGGGGACATCCTTGATTTGGGAGTTGGATTGGGGGCGTAAGGCCAGAACAATCGGTTTGGGCTGACGGCCCACTTTACTTTGTATTTGTGTTCTGCCTCGCCACCCTGACCCGCTCCATTTGTTTTTGAGCCCTCTGGTTGAACTAAATCTTGTAACCAAAAACTTGCAGTTGAGTGAGGAGTTTTTCTTTTGACTGCAGTCTATCGTTTGTGTCATTTGTGTCTGTTGTGTCTGTTGTCTGCTGTTATTTGTCAGTTGTCAATAAGTCTCTGTTCCTTAACCTTTGCCTTTAGGAAAATCATGGGGCAGACTGGCACCAAGGAGCCACCACCCCCTTGGCCCTAGTCCTTGACCATTTCAAGGAGTTCAAAAGACGTGCCGCTGGCTATGGGGAAAATGTATATAAAGGGAGATTAATGATTTTTATCATGCAGGAATGGCCAGCAGTGAGCTTCCACTTCCTCCTCCCCTCCACCCAGTCCGATCCACACACGCGGCCGTCCCTGAGCAGAACCCCAACCGAGAGCCCCTTCTGAAGCTATTTCCCTCTGCCCCCTGCAAGAGGTACCAGTGCAAGGTGGAAGCTCTATGTTTGTTTACACCCCTTTTTCCACCTCTGATCTCTACAATTGGAAAAGCCAAAACCCAACTTTCTCTAAGGACCCCGATAGTCTGATAAATTTCCTAGAGTCTGTTTTTTCCACACACCGTCCCACATGGGACGACTGCCAACAAATACTCTGAGTTTTTTTCACTGCAGAGGAACAACTACGTGTCCTCACTCTGGGTCAAAAGAGTGTTCGAGACCCAGCCAGAACCCCTCGATAGATCTACAGAGAGTAGAACATGCCTTCCCTTCTTTGCGCCCTAATTGGGACCCAAACATGGATAGAGGTAAGGAGGCTTTAAAACAATATCGCCAAAGGCTTCTAGATGCAATTCAAGTGGCTTCAAAAAAGCCTACTAATTTGTCAAGAGTAACTGAGGTAAGGCAATTGGCAGAGGAAATGGTTGCTAGTTTGGCCCGCCAAGGTCACAAAGTAACTCACCATGAATTTCTGTGAGTCCCTGAATGCCCAGAAAATTGGGCACAGAACCACACATAGGAAAGGCTGTTCAGGTAATGGCCCTCTACTCAGAGGGTGAAGGACATCTCTTAATAGAAGACAAAGACCCAGTCTCAATCAATAATAGTTGCTAGCTCAATGGCAAAAAGCTGTTCCCAAGGTCTGGGCTGAAAATAATCCTCCTGGGCTGGCTGTAAACCAGGTACCTTTGGTTATAGAACTATTGCCAGAGGCTACCTCCATCAGGCTGCAACAATACCCCATCAGCCTCCCCGCCCAAAAAGGAATTAAGACTCACATTCAGAGACTAAAAGAAAATGGCATCCTGGTTCCTTGTTTCTCCCTGGAATACACCCTTGCTTCCAGTACAGAAACCAGGCACACCAGACTATCACCCAGTACAAGATCTATGGGAAGTCATCAGGCGAATGGTGACCTTAAATCCTACTGTTCCTAATCCTTACATCTTGCTGAGTTTACTTAATCCAGACTGCACCTGGTATTTAGTGCTGGATCTCAAAGACGCCTTCTTTACCTTGCCGATTGCTCTGGTAAGTCAACCTATCTTTGCTTTTGAATGGACAGATCCTGATTCAGGGGTCATTGAACAGTTAACATGGACTCGATTGCCACAAGGGTTCAAGAATGCCCCCACCCTCTTTGATGAAGCACTAGCTATGGACCTGCTGGGATTCAGGGAGTGCCACCCTGAGGTCACACTCTTGCAGTATGTGGATGATCTGCTGATAGCCTTCCCTGCTTATGAACTGTGCTTAAAGGACACCGAGCAGCCACTGATGACTTTGGGTCAGCTGGGGTACAGAGTCTCAGCTAAAAAGGCACAATTATGCCAGAGTACTGTAACCTATTTGGGTTATAAGTTACATGAAGGCAAAAGGGCCCTATCTAACCAGAGAGTCCAGGCCATATTGCAAATCCCCACCCCAAGGACTAAAAAACAAGTACGTGAGTTCTTGGGAGCAATGGGATACTGTAGACTCTGGATCTTAGATGATTCCCTGAAGGGAGATACCCAAAGACCCCTGGAATGGACTAATGATTGTGATGAGGCCTTCTACCAGCTTAAGCAAGATTTAACCCAGGCTCCAGCCTTGGGACTCCCAAACATGACCAAACCCTTCATCTTATATGTTAGTGAACAATGAGGTGTTGCCAAAGGGGTCTTAACGCAAGAACTAGGACCCTGGCAACAACCTATAGCTTACCTCTTGAAGAAGCTTGACCCTGTAGTCAGAGGATGGCCACCTTGTCTCAGAATTCTGGCAGCAGTGACCTTACTCTTAAAGGAAGACAAAAAGCTCATGTTTGGACAAAGGCTCACCATAGTAACCTCTCACTGCCTCGAGACTCTTATCAAGGCCCCACCTGAAAAGTGGCTATCCAATGCCAGGATCCTACATTACCAAGCCCTGCTCCTAGATCCAGACTCAGTAGAGTTCAAAACATCCTCAGCCTTAAACCCTGCCACTCTTATGCCCGACGATGACTCTAAAGTTCCCCTCCATCAATGCACTGATCTCGTTGAGGGACAACAAAACCTTCGAGCTGATCTGTCTGACCTTCCTTTGAGCGACGCTCTGAACTACTTTTCTGACAGAAGTAGTTTCATCTGGGAAGGTAAGCAAGTGGCAGGAGCAGCAGTGACCACTGAGACTAAGGTACTTTGGGCCAAAAGGTTAGATCCTGGGACCTCAGCCCAGCGGGCAGAACTCATTGCCTTAACTGAAGCCCTAAAGATAGCAACCGGGAAAAAGGCAAACATTTATATGGATAGCAGGTATGCCTTTGCCACTGTCCATGTCCACGGGGCCATATATCAGGAAAGGGGTCTCCTAACCTCAGCAGGATCAAAGATCAAAAATGCTCCCCAGATCCTGGACCTTTTGGCAGCCGTATGGCTACCACAACAAGTGGCTATCATCCATTGCAAAGCCCACCGAAAAGGGGATGGTCCAATCACACGAGGAAACAATTTGGCTGACCGCACAGCTCGAGAAATAGCCACTACTTCAGAGGGGACCACTGAGGATGCAGAGGCTTTATTGCTGATCCCTCTGACCTTACCGGAACTGGTCTATACCCAAAAGGACCGTCATTTGGCCGCCCAGTTAAAAGCAAAGCCTAACCTCCCAGGAGGATGGTTCCAGTTGGTCCCGACAAACTGCCCGAAACATTAGGGCAGGAACTGATCTGCCAGACTCACCAGTCTACTGATCTAGGGGGAACAAAGCTTGCTGAGAAACAGATTTTTCATTCTCCACCTGACCAAGTTGACCGCATCCATCAGCTCCAGATGCCCACAATGTCAACTAGTTAACCCAAAGAAACAACAAAACATGGAAACTATCAGATACAAGGGGACTACTCCAGGAGAACATTGGGAAATTGACTTCACTGAGGTAAAAAAGCCTGGCCTCCAGGAACATCGATGCTTACGGGTGTTAGTTGATACCTTCACTGGCTGGGTAGAGGCATATCCTACCAAGTCCGAGTCAGCCTTAGTGGTAGTCAAAAGGCTCCTATATGATGTAATCCCTCGATTTGGCTTGCCCTCATCTATGGGGTCTGACAATGGCCCAGCTTTCATAGCTCAAGTTACCCAAAAGCTTGCCCAGAATAAAATGGATCCTAAAGGAAACACTTGCTAAGTTGATTCTGCAAACTGGCGATAATTAGGTTAGCTTCCTTCCCTTTGCCCTCTTAAGAGCTTGCTGTACCCCCTATATTGCTGGTATAACCCCCTTTGAAGCCCTTTACAGTCGCCCACCTCCCTTAATTCCTAGGCTCTCGAAAAACAAGTTAGCTGAACTCACTAACCAAGATCTTACTAAGTCCCTGCAGACACTTCAACCCATATTGACTTCCATCCATCAGCTGTTCAGACAGGAGCACCCAACCCCTTCTGAGGAGACTCATCTCCACCCATCCATCGATCCCGGGGCGTTGGTTCTGATTCAACGACACCATCGAGAGTCCCTTAAGCCCTGCTGGGAAGGACCTTTCACTGTGGTACTCAGCACACCAACAGCGGTTAAGGTTGCTGAAAAGACTGCCTGGATCCACCACTTTCATGTAAAACAGGTTGACGCCACAGGAAAAAAATCCCGAGATAAATGAACTGTGCAACAGACTGGTAAAGAACTGTGCAACAGACCCCTAAAGATAAATGAACTGTGCAACAGACCCCTAAAGATAAAGTTAACCAAGAGTAACACTTAAACCCTCCCACAATGAATCCTCTAGTTGTGGTTGTTTCCTTAGACCTGTTGTTGCAAACATGGGGAGGTTTTGGGCCACTGGGTGACCCTAGGGTGGCCCTAAGGGTAGCTTATGAAAAAGCCTTGTGACTGCAAAGGGGGCACCTTTGTCTCAGGTCAGTTCACTGACTCATATACCCAGAGTGTAAACTGTGGAAACAAAATGGCCTACCTCCAATTCCAAAGGGGAATAAACGGGTCTTCTCAGAGTTGGATGTGTGCCAACAAGCCTAAAATGAAATTTACTGCAAACACTCAATGCCCATGTACCACTTTCCAGGAAGCCATGCACTCAAGCTATTATGATGAGGTACAAGAGTGCTCAGCTGGTGACAAGACTTACTTTACAGCCATCCTCAAATTTACTCGCAGAGGTACCATGGGAGGGGATTGGGACATACAGCCCCGTATTTTGGGACCATCCAACAAATATGCTATTGCTGGATGTAATGGAACCTGGGGTCACAATGTTTGTTGAAATAAGAAAACACCCCTTCACGTATCGGATGAGGGAGGACCCCAAGACATGGCTAGAGAGCAACTAATTAAAAAATGGATTGAGGAGCTCACACCTAAGATTCTTTACCATCCTCTAGTTTTGCCTAGACCCAAGGAAGTAAGTTTAAACCCTCAGACTCAGGACTTACTTCAAACCACCCAAAGAGCCCTAAACCTGACAAATCCCGATCTAGCAAGTAACTGCTGGTTATGCCTATCCCAGGGAACCCATAGACCCCTTGCCCTACCCACAAAAAATACAGCCTGTCCATTTTAAAAAAGGGGTAACATGCATCCAGGGAGTGCCCTATAATTCTAAGACTTCAGTGGAGGTGGGGACACTCTCTTTTTGTAATAACCCAGGTAGCACAGTCACAAACTGGAACCAGTTTCCACACCCTTGCTTGGGCGAAGGAAAGGTATTTGTCTGTGGGGGAAATTTGGCCTACACCACCCTACCAGTTAACTGGTCAGGGGTTTGTGCATCAGCTGTACTACTACCAGACATAGACGTAATACCCGGTAATGAACCAGTCCCAGTCCCCAGCCTCGACTTTAATTCTTCTAGTAGTTAGACTTGGACTCACGGGCACGCTAGTGGGCTCAACTGGATTACAAGAGAGATGCTGTTTCTATGCGAACAAATCTGGTATTGTTAGAGATAAAATTAAAAATTTACAAGATGACCTAATCAAAAAAAACCCAATTATATAATAGCCCCTTTTAGAGTGCTTAAAATGGCATTCTCCCTTACCTCCTTCCCTTGTTAGGGCCTTTGTGTATGCTCCTTTTAGTCGCCACTATAGGACCCTGTATCATAAATTGCTTACACATCTTCATCACTGAGCAGATGCGGAGTACTCGGCTACTGGTCCTGAGGACTCAATATGAGCTCCTCCCTCGCTAAATAAGCCAAGAATTTGACTCAAGTCACAACATCAGAGGAAAATGTAATGCTCAGACCACTGACTAACCAAATGCGCCGCCATCTTGTTCTGTATGCGCCATTTTAAAATTAAGTTTCTGTTTCCTATTTAAATTTCTGTTGCATAAGATATGTTTCCTTTTCCCTGAACTGACGCTTCGCTTGCCACCCTCAATAACCAACCAACTTTCTCCCCGTGTTCTTACCACCCCGAATTCACCAATCATTGCTAGTCTCGTCCTCCCCATACCCACTATAAAGGTAACCACCCTTAGTTGTTAGGTGCGCAGTCTCGAGATCCATCAACAGAGACTGCGTCGCCAGGCTTGGCAATAAAACTCCTTCACTCCTGATTGATTGGCTTTCATTTCTAAATCATCATTGCACCATTACAATAACAGTATCTGCCTTACAGTTTTGCTACAATGCTGAGAGGTAATAAATGTTAACTGCTGCCACTGAGGTATATTAGACAGTTGTGATCATTGTGCTCCTGTACTCAAATAGACACAAAGTCTGAGCCATAGTTTCCTGTGAAGTGTTCAGTGTCAGTGGACAGTTTCAATCCTTTCTGGTCTTACAGAGTTTAGGAAGATTCAAGATCTCAAGAATGTGGGAGATATTCTGTGTATCCGCTGCAGCACCACACAAATGTCTGCTGTCTCAGGAGACACCCAGTGCTAGGTAGCAGGTGGTAGAACCTTGGCTTGGCCTATTGCCCTTGCTCTGTAGGGGTACAGGGTATGCCAAAGCCAGGGCTCCAGGCTCTTAACCCTGAGTCCCGGCAGGGAAGTAGCAGGTAGAGATGTTGATCCTTCTCAACTTGTCATTCCCTGATCCACCCAATGAAAAGGTGAGGCCTGGAGACCCAGTTGGCACCAATAGGCTCTAGACTAACTGAGACCCAGATTCAAAACCCAGCAGTGCTACTTGTGTACCATGTAACTTCTGGCATACAGCTTAAAGCCTCTCATAGACTGCATTTTCTCTTCAGTAAATGGGATCCATGAATACTTCTCCATGGTGAGGATTAAATCATATAATGACTAAGGAGAATTTGTAACTTGCAAAGACTTATACACATCTCTTAATAACTGGGAAGAAATGAGGTTGGGAAACTAATGATTAGTGGATTCTTGGCAGATCCTACTGCAGAAAAATGTAGCTAGGATCCCTGAAAAATTAAAGTAAAAGATTGTCAAGACTGAAAGAAAAAATTAAGGTGAAAACATGCCACTGTTAAAAAAAAAGCGCAAAACAAAACCCACAACTAGAGGATTTGGTCAGCTGCTGGATCTTGGGTAAAAAGAAAAAGCTAGAAGAGGGAAGCCTCAGTTGCTGAAAATCTAACTGTTCAGAAAGAAGACTATAGGCTAATGTGACAAGATGTGTGACCTGAGCCCAGCCTGCAGCTGGAGTAGACAGCACAGAAGGCCAGAGACTGCAAAGCTGTTGGCTGGCGTTGCCTGCAACCCCCAAGTCTACAGTGACAATGACAGGCTCGTGAACAAAGCCAGACCCACCCACCACAGCTGGCTGGGTGAGGTAGAGGGACTTAGGGAAATTAAATGGGGTCCACTGTGACTCTCCATTCCCAGCACCTGGCCAGGGTGTTTGGATTTAGGAGGATGAGTCAAAGGTAGCAAAATCAAATTTTAAGATACATTAGGCATATCAGGTTCAGTGATATGCTCCCTGTGGTTCCACATGATTTGGAAGGTGAAGTAGAAGGGTCTCTTGAGGCTGGAGTTTGAAACTAACCAGGGCTACACAGCAAGACTCCATTTCACAAAAGGCAAAAGAGCAGCTAAACCTTTCTTTTTTCTGCCCTGCTGTGAAAGTGAGAGAAATCCTGAATAAACTCTTTGAAATGAACCCATCTCACTTTTACCTATTTTTCTATTCATCTATTTATGCTTTGGTGGTGATCCTGAGGATTGAACCCAGGGCCTCATGCTAGTTAGGTTAAGTGCTCTACCACTGAGTTACATCCCCAGCCCCTACTTTTAGTTAACCTCCACTGACTCCACGCCTGAGCTCACGAACATCCCCATGCCCTATCCTGAGGGCTGAGTGGCTCCTCTCATTCTTTCTCTTTTAAGGTACTCACTGGCTCAGTGATTAGGGTCTACACAGCAGGCTAAACTGGCCAGGTGAAGTAACAGCGGCTTTTCCCTCCTCCCCGCTCCCACCTTGTCTTTTCTCTCTCCCTTGTGTAGCCCACAGTCCACTTTGCTGCCATTTCAACTTTCCCGAAGCTTATAATACCATTTCGCAGAAGCCTCCCATCTGCCCACTGCCCAGAAAATGATGTTTAAGGCTGTAAGTTTGGAACAGTCAGTATCTTCCTGGATCAGGGCTGTCTGAATGGCAATGCAGGGGGGCTGGTGAGTGAGGGTGGGTATGGCTGGTCATCTACCTTGGAGCCAAGTCAGACCCTGACAGCCCTGTACACCCAGGGTGGGTGGAGGAGGAAGTGGTGAGAATGACCAAGGTCAAATGGCCCGTCGAGAAGGTGGGGAGACGGAGAAATTAGTGAGTTGATGTAAAGAAAATAGACATGAGATCCTTCCTTGATCTCCAAACACAATTTCCTAACCCTCAACCAAGGCCTTTTTTGATGCCTCCACACCTCTCTCATAGTATAGAATTTAATTATTTCAGATCTACTTTCCCCTGCTAGATTCAGGGTGGTTGTTTGGCACAGGCACAAGTACATTTTTGCTGAGTGAATGCATGAGGCGTAACCAGAGATAAAATATAAGTAGTAGAGAGGTGCTTTATACTGAATATACTCAGAAAAGCTCAAAGCTAGGAATCATCCAGGATGCCCCCTCAGAGTATGAAAAGGTAAAGAACAAATAGACAAGGGAGATGTTGGTTCATCATGCCCTGTGAGTAAAGCCCCGGGAACCAGTCCTGCAACTCCATCTAGCCCGCTGGCTACAGGCATACTGCATGGTAGAATCACAAGTACACTCACTAAGTATGCAAAGGATACTAAAGTCTGTGACATTCTGAATCCTCTGGGACTATGAATAAGATTTAAAGCAACCTTGACCATTTAGGGAAACAGACACATTGACATTAGAGGAAATCATTGGGAAAATCCCACATCAGTGGGTGGGTAGTACATTTCAGTGGCTGGAGTAGACTTGAGGTTAATTTCACCAGGGCTATTATGCTTTAACTGTGGAAGATAATGTTTTGGAGTCAGTTCTGGGTTCAAAGCATGATTTTGCTTCTTGCTGCATCAGAGAGTCACAATCCTGTGAACTCCTTGACCTTTGGTTGCATTATTTGTAAAGGACAGATAATAATATTTATTTTGCAAAGCTAAGTGCTACCAGTATAAAACAGTAAGAACACTCATCAGAGAGCCTGGTATGTCTTAAGAAGAGTTTTGTACTTTCAATTCAGGTTTCCCAACCTCTCCAAGTCTACTTCAAGAGCAAAATGAAATGGACGAAACACCACAGAGCAGGAGAGATGGTTTGATTATGACTTTGTATGATTGTGTGTGTGTGTGTGTGTGTGTGTATTAGCATAAGGGATCCAATAGTGTCTGACCATAGAGTCAACAAGAGGAAATGTGCTCCAATTCATGTAGCAGAGACTGCAGGCTGACATAAGAGTGATCTAGCAGTAGGATGGAAGCTCAGTGAAGTTCTGCCCAGGTAGCCCAACGAGGCTGGGTGAGGAGAGGGGGCCTTGAGCAGGGTTGCTTACAAGGGAGACAGAGCCGCTGAGGACAAATGAGGGAAGAGGCCACTCACCCGAGGATCCTCCCAGCTATCTTTGAGCCATAGATGTCACACTGGTGCAGTGGACCCACATAGCCCGAGGCATTGCACAGAGCTTCATGAAGCTGGAACTGAAGCACTGTGCTAAGGAAGTACCTGGAACACAAGGGCAGGTTGGGGGATCAGGTCAGGGTTGAGAAACCCCAAGCCGCTTCAGCCTAGTGAGGTCCAGTTTGCAAAGGCCACAAGGGTGCATGCCAGCAGTCACCACTTGGGTGCAGCCTCCCTGGGCAAGATCCTGCCTTGAGTTGGCCTAGAAGACAAGGACTTTCCTGTGTAGCTTTGTGAACAGGTGGTCACCCCAACCCTTACCTTCCCCTTTTCTTTCTCCCTTGGGTGCAGAAGGGAGGATTTAGATTAGAATATTCCCACCATCTCTACCCTTCACACAGGATATGATGGCAAAGCTCAAAGGACCCCAGGGCACAGACCTATGAAGGCTATGCATTCTGATGGGAAGAGGTAGGCAGAGGAACGGGTAGCATTTGGACCCAGGGCCTTGCTAGGGATCCTCAGCCTCATCCCATGCCTCCCAAAGTCCACCTCCCAGAGCTGAATCTGCTGGTAGGGCCCAGACCTTTACCGTATGTAGGGCACATTGGCAGAAACATGGAACTTGGCTCCTGGGTCAAAGTCATCTTCTGTCCGACGCACGGGTGGGCACAGGCCTTGGTACTTTAACCTTGCAGGAGAAAAACAAAGTCCTGGTAGAGGCACCTGAAGGATCTCAAAGGATATGTTTTTTCAAAGCACCTGTGTGTGTCTATTGAATTTGGACCTGGGCATGCAGACAACAGTCGATATATTTTCATTCATTAAATAACTGAAAACACTTGAGATTTGGAATCAAAATGGAACCATCATAGCAAATAACACTGACTGAGCACTTCCTCTGTGCTCTGAGCTGTGTTTATGGCCCCTGCACTCTCTCAACACAGGCCTGGTCACTGCCCTCTGGAGGGGTGTCACAGAGGAAAGGAGCAAGGCCAAGTCTCTGCTTGCATCCATCCTAATGAAAGGGAACAGATTAGAGACCAGTAATGAGGTTATTTCCTGTAGTTAATAGTGCTAAGTGGAGAAGAGAAAAATATCCCGGTGGCATGGTACTACTAGTATTGTGCCCTTTTTATAGATGAGGAAACCAAGATTTAGAAATCAAGGAAGTAGCCTTAGGACACAGAACTAGTCACTGGAAGACTGACTACGTGAGGCTGTGTTTGCTCCTGTGAACAGTGCTGCTGTGGGGGATTGTGGGGCTGATTGTCACTGAGCCTTCTTATACCACAACTGTAAAATGGGGATTAAAATGATCCATCCTAGGGATTTGACAATGTCTGTGGGGAGACTCATTGTTGTATTGTTGGTTCACTGGTACCTCGGTACCATCCCGGGGGTGAGTAGACTGTTGGGAGGTTCTTCTGGAGGTTCCTTGCTCAAGGCCCAGGGAGCAAACCCTCACTCAGCCCTGGGGCTCAGTGGCTGGTTGGTGGTGGGCGTGGCTGGTAGAGAAAGGACAAGGTTCCTTGTGGATACCTCAGGTAGCTGGGGTACGGAGGGGAAGTGTTCTTGGAGGAAACAAGGTCAAGGCATTGCCAACTTCACCAAAGAGACCTGCACTGGAAATCATGGGCTGGGGGAAGGAGAACAAGAGGAGGAGGAGGAGTACCCAGGTCTGCCACTGCTAGGGTGTGACCTTAGGCTGGACAAGTGGCCTCTGTGAGTGCTGGCTACTGCTGCTGGGAGGTGACCATTTTGAATGAGCACAACACAGAGTGGTAGCAAAGGAGCTGCAGGTCTCACACAGTATCCATGTCATGCTGTGTCCAGCAGCCTTAAGCTGGTCATTCTGATACCTGGGGGATATGGAGAAGCCCTGGTCATCCGTATTTAATATCCAACCAAACGCCCTGCCTGACTGCTGGCAAGCTCCATTGATAGCTTTGGGATGCCAAGCCTCTGGCAGCCAGGCCTGTGTGTTAGGGCAGTGAGCCTGCCTCCCTCCTATGACCACCCTTTCCCAGAGGAAAAGTGCTGAGGCCC
>PVLA01019437.1:0-12280 GCA_004027455.1 Hydrochoerus hydrochaeris
ATCAACAACAGACAGGAGAGGGCAGCACTGACCTTGCCAGTAAGTTGTAGAGGGGCTGTAAGCAATATGAAAATGTCTGGAGATCTCCACCATTCACCTGTCTGAAAGTAACCAGAAATATGACAAGACAGAGAAACAGCAAAAAGCCTCCAACCACTGACCCAGGGAAAATAAGTCCAGGAGAGGTAAATACACAGGAGAGTGAGGGGAACAAACATGCAATATCAGACCTGGTCTCATTGGACTGTGACATCATTGACAAATTTAAATCTGAAATTCCAACTCAAATGAAACAAGATATATGAAGATTAACAAAGAAATGCTGGGTACTCCTCAAGAAGACACAAATGGAAAAATGGAAGAACCCAGAGAAAAGAGAGAAGCCTTTGATGAAGAATATAAACAAACTCTAGAATACATGAAACAGATCCAAAGAGAACATCAGGAAATCAAAAACTCCATGGAAAGCATTGAAGGCTCCATTGAAAGCAAAACTTCTTAACAGAAATAAAAGACAGACTTTCATAAACTTGAAGATAGATTTGCAATGTATGATCACAAAAGAAGGATCTCTTAAAAATAACAAGGAATGAGTAAGCAATGATACAAAGGATAGAAGATGACAAGAGGTTTTATAACTTGAAAATAAAAAATGTGAACAAAGAAGCAGGTACAATTACAAATGAAATAAAAATGCTATTCACAGAAATAATTAAGAAAAACTTTCCAAGCCTAGAAAATGATGTTCAGATATATGAAGCATACAGAACTCCAGCCAGCTACAATCAAATAGATCTACACCCAGACATATAATATAGTCAGGATTCCAGAAATCCAATACATGTTCAGAATATTAAAAGCAAATCAGAGAAAAGAAATATTATCTATAAAGGAATACTCATTAAAATCACAGCAAACTTCTTGATGCAAACTATCAAATCAAGAAGAGCTTGGAGTAAAATATTCCAAGCCCTGAAAAAAAAATAACCTCAAACCCAGATTAATGTAGCCTGCAAAACTGTCTCTCAAAATTAATAGAGAGACAAGATGGTTCTATGACAAAGTGGAACTGGGGGAGTTCGTGACCACCAATCCAACCCTGCAAAGAATACTGAAGGACATTCTAGAGAGAGAGAGAAGAAAATCACCATGATTCCAGGAACAATGGCAGGAAGGCCTCAATGAAATGGGTAGACAGTGGAATGAAAGAGAAAAGTAAACAACAGTGACAGAAAAATAGCATAGCAGAGATGAGGCAGAGAAGATTGGCTATATTGCTGTTTTGTCTCAACTGATTTTATTTGAATCAGGTATGCTTGAGTGTGTCAAGTCTGTGAGTAGGGGCAACTACTCTGGGGATGGCAGGATTCAATAGGATATACATACTGGTTTTATTATTAACTGCTTTTGAAGTCCTATAATATCTCCAATGTTTGGTTTTTATTAATAGTGCTATGTACTGCTACGTTTAATTATACTATGCCTGACAATATAGATAATTTTATTGAAAATAACAGGAGACATCATGGTGACTACTGCAGATCACCTAGTATTGTGGTTTTATATGTCCTTTTCATTTCGTGTTTCTCTAGGAATTTGTATTGTTGGCATCTTTTTGGTTTGTTTTTCCCTCTAATACAGAAAGGCTGGATATGCAGGTAGAGACATATACATGTGTAGAACTTCTAAACAGTTTACAAGAATTGATTATATTTATTGTAAAAAAAGAGAGAAAATGAAAGTATTATAAAGGATATAACTGCATGTATGTTTGAGTGTGTAGGATTGATGACCACATTACTAAATTTTTGTTGGATAGATGAACAGAGCTGATTGCAGTCTCACTGTTTAAATGTCTACTTTGTATGCTTTACTTTTGTAACTTGAACAACTAACTACTTCTAGGAGGAAAACATGTTATTGTCAACTAGTGATTTCTTACTGGATTTTGTTTTTGTTTTTTGTTTTTGAAATTTTGTATTATTTCTACCCTCTTTCTGTTTCTTTTTTTTCTTTAAATTAAAAGAAGTTCATTTTTCCATATTAAAAATAAATAAATAAATAAATTCTATAACAAATTTGCATGGTCCATATGATGTAACTGCTTCATTGTGAGGAAGGGAATGTATTCATCCTATCAAGAAATCAAAAATCTCATCCAGATTGAACAATAGAGATAAAGTAGATATGAAAAGACAGAGGAGATATAATGGAAGAAATGAGATATATAAGAAGGACACAAGTTTTTTTAATTTTTATTTTTTAATTAATGAAGATTAGTATATTCTAGGTATAAAAATGATCACACTCATCATAGGGACATTCTTCCTTAATTGATATATCTTGATTCTTTTTTCCTTTTCCACTAATCTCTCATTAATTACACTCCCCCTCCTAATTTACAACATCTTTATTTCTATTTTTCTTTTTCTCCTTTTTTCCTTTTTCATTCCTGCTATTACTCTTCTTCATTTTTCATTTTCCATTTGAAAATTTTCTTATTTCACAATATCCTTATAATTTGTAGACCCTATATGTATTTTGAATTTCTCAACACCAGAGATACAATGCACTATTTATACATGTATTTCTGATTATTTTCACTTAAGTGCATGGTATTGAGGTGCTTCCAATGATGAAAAAATATGTAAGTTTTCCTTCTTAATGTCTGAATAGTACCCCACTGCATAAAAGCAGCACAAGTCCTGTACTTCTTATCTATTTGTGGACATTTAAGCTGTTGCCAAGATTTATGTGTTATGCACTGAATCACTATAAACATATATGTGACTATACAATTTGGGCATGATGCTTTTAGTTATTCCAGTAAAATACCAAGTAGGATATTCAATAGGTCAAAAAGGAACACTAGTTTTATACTCTTTTCTTTTTGTATCAGGCTTTGAACTCACAACCTTGCCCTTGCAATAGAGGCCCATGTCCAGCTTAGGCAAAAACTGAACCCCAAAATTTTGATGTTCTTAGGAATCTCAATGGTGATTTTTGACACTGGTTGCACCACTGTACCCTCCCACCAACAGTGTAGAATGCTTGTGTTTTCTAAAGATCTCCCCAGCACTTGTCCTTGGTTGATTTCTTGATAACATGTATTTCTCTGGAGTGACATAGGAACTTAGCATTCTTTTATTCATGTCTCTCCAATGACCAGAGATGTTAAATTATTTTTATATATAAATTTGGTATTTCAAATTTTTCATCTGACGTATGTCTAATTCATTTAGATACACATAGATAGAATGTCTGATATTTATTTTATTTCTTTATATATTCTAGATATTTGTTCCTTCTCTGTTGAAATTCTGGCAAATGTTACTTCCCACACTATGTGTTGTCTTTTCATCCTATCAGAGGCTTCTCATGCAGTGCAAAAAATTTTTAGTGAAAGGTCACAGTTGTTGATTCTTTGTGATTTTTTCTGTGCAACTGAAATTTAGATCACAAAGCCAGCCTGTAACAGTGTCATCAAGACTTCTTTTATTAATCTGTCTGCACGTTTCATGTTTTGGTTTTACTATTCATGTATTTGATTGACTTCAATTATAATTTAGTGCATAGTGAAAAAAATTGGTCTAGTTTTAACATTTGGTATGTGGAAGCCAGATTTTCCAACACCATTTATGAGGTCATCCCTATTCTAGTGAAAGTGTTTGGTTCCATTTTCAAAGATTGAAATGGTTGAGTATGTTTGCAGGATTTCTGCATATTCCAGTTTGTTCCACTGATTCTTGGGTCATTTTCTTCTTGTTAGTAACAAGGTGTTTTGTTAATAACAATAGCTTTGCAGTGCAATTTCAAGACACAAATTAAGATGTTCCTTGCCTTGCATTTGTTTCCAGAAATATCTCTGGTATCATAGGTCTCTTCTGATTCCAAATAAATTTTAGAAAATTTTCTCTAATTCTGTGAGAGATGCTGCTGTAATTTTACTATGGATTGCTCTAAATTTCTGTGTTAAGTCTGAAAGTATGGCCATTTTTACAATGTTGACTCTTCTACAACAATAGGGGATATCAACACATTTTTGATATCATGTTCAATCAATCTTTTAGAAATCAATACTGTTCAAGAAGAGGTCTTTTACCTTGTTAAATTTGTCCCTGTGTATATTGTTTTCTTGGATGGAACTATGGACAAAAATTTTTCCAATGTAGGGTGAGAATAATCAGTATCTCCTGAGATTTGTGCCATGTTGTAACTTGGGGTGCTGAGAAACCAAGCAACCAGCTCATCACCCTGGTAAGTGGTTGTGACCTGGCAAGCTGCAGCCACCCCAGGGTGAGAACCATCAGTGTCTCCTGAGATCCATGCCATGTTGGAACTTAGGGCTTTGGGAAACCAAGCAACCAGCTTGCTTCCCTGGTAAGCAGCTGTGGCCTGGCAAGCTGCAGCCACCCCAAAGTGAAAGCCATGAGTGTCTCCTGAGATCTATGCGATTTTGGAACTTAGGGTGCTGGGAAACCAAGCAACCAGCTCACCACCCTGGTAAGTGGCTGTGGCCTGGCAAGCCACAGCCACCACAAGGCAAGAACCATTAGTGTCTCCTGAGACACATGCCATGTTGTAACTTACGGTGCTGGGAAACCAAGCAGCCACCTCACCACCCTGGGAAGTGGCTGTGGTGAGCTGCAGCTGCCTCTGGGTGAGAACCATCAGCAATTTCTGAGATTCAAGCAATGTTGGAACTTAGGGCTCTGGGAAACCAAGCAACCAGCTCACCTCCCTGGAAAGTGGCTGTGAGTCTACCAGCTCACAGGCTGAGAATCAAACATCCATTCCCCCCACCTTATCAAGTTGGAGCCAGAGATCTGAGCATCTCTTGGGAGGTTGACTATATTTAATATAACAAATAAGGAGGATTTTGTTCTACCATCTCTTTGAAAGAAAATAGTTTTATCACTGTTTTGCTTTTTTCTGATTAATGGTATTGCTCTATTCAACATTATGTTTTGATAAGTTCATCATGTTTTGAAAAGTCACTTTGTCACCATTGAAAAGTAAAATATTTTGCATTGCTTAAGAATATATTCTAAAGGGGTAATGTATGTTGATCTTGAATACATCATTTAAAAAAATAAAATATTCAAAGAAAGAGACATTATGATAGCTACTGTTAATATCCAATTGTCTTGTTGTGAAGTGCTGTGTTGCTTATATTGTTCTGTTCTGATCTCTATTTCCTTTGATTTTTGCTATGCCTGATTGAAAGAACAACTATTGTGAAGCAAATGAGATATACTATGGTACTTATTACCATTATCAAGATAACCTACAATGCAGTTCTGTATCAATTTCTCTACAATGCCTCAATTGGGTTTGTTCCATCTTGCTGTGTGATATTTTTCTACCTTCAAAATTAAAAAAAAATTTCCAATGCCTGCTGTAAAAATCAAGGAAAGAAGGGCTTTTTTATTTTTTATTTAATGTAATATTCTTGGTGAATAACTGACAACTTAAGATAATTGAAGAACTTGATTTTTGTGATTTTTAAACTTTTAAGCATGAATATATAAAAATGTCTCCTATTTTGATGTCCCATCCAGCTATTAGGCAAACAAATGTCTTGCATAGGTACTGCTTGGGCATGAGTAGAAACTGCTTATATCCCTGGCTGTCTAGCTTCTGGCCTTCTCAGCAAAACAATATGATATTCATCCCAGATGTAATAACAGCTTGTATTTCTGCCTGCATCTCAGTGCAAGTCCATGTTTGATTTAAGAGTTATATTAAATCTTTGCAGTCTAGCTCATAGGTCAGAGCAAGTCATCCATAGACTTTAATGGAATTATCACTTTCATCTGAAAACTTTCCTAGATTAATTTAGTCTGCTTTAGATTGATGAGAAAGAGAGAGACTCATGAACTTAGGTAGATTCTTCTGACATAATTATAGTTTGAGCACAAATAATAATTGCTTCTTTTATGAAGACAGTTTAAACATAAGGCAATTATCACCCTTTGTCAACTTTTTCTACAATAAGATCTTAGTTATGTTAAAGCACCATAATTAATAATTCTCTGTGTATTCCATTTTGACTCTAGAAGATATGTTGTTCCTGTGCAGGTTCAGGAAATATCAAATGGCATTTAAAAAAATTTTTGGAACCAGATATTCAACTCGTGACCTTCTGCTTTCCAGGCAAGCTCTTGTGCCAACAGGTTAAAACACTGGACCTCAAAAGTCACTTTGTCACCATTGAATAGTATAATATTTTGCACTGCTTAAGAATATATCCTAAAGGAGTAATATATGTTCTTGAATACATCATTTTAAAAATACTAAAATATTCAATGAAAGAGACATTATGATAGCTACTGTTAATATCCAATTGTCTTGTTGTGAAGCGCTGTGTTGCTTTCATTGTTCTGTTCTGATCTGCTTAGATCTGTCCTCTTTTGTTTTATTCTCTTTAAAATAAAAAATAAAATAAATAAAAAGAATAATATATCAAGCATTTGCATTAATTTCTATTTAATTTTTATATCCTTGTATCATTCCTTTAAGAGATTCCACTCATGGGTAAGTGGAAACAAGCCAAAAAGAGCTCAGAGATAAAATCTGACAAACCCATCTATGCTCAAAAGTGTGTGTAACTTTTTCTTCTCCAGAAACTTGTGTACTGGCTCCCATAAGTGTTTTCATAAGGATGTTATAATTGATATCAGACAAAGCAACCTGTTTAATGAAGAAATAATTGTTTAGCATTAACCAAACTCTTTCTAGTTCTTTGAAACATTGGAAAATACCAAAAAATGAGTTAATAAATTGTTGGAACAATACCCAGCATACAGAATATAACTCAATCTTCTAGATGTCTGTAACTCAAAGTGCATGCTCCATAAAATTGAGAAATGAGTTCTAGGATGAACAGGGGTCCAGAAAAGGAACAGTTTATGGAAAGAGAAAAAAATTCTAAGAGAGACAAGGCACAGGTAACATGTGTTACCCTTTCACTTTTAAACAAGCTAAAGTGATTGTATGTCTTAATGAGTCTCTTGGTGATATTTTGATACATTTTTGATCTGTGTATTGATGAACTCAGGATATTTAAGTTATCCCTCCCTTCAGGACTTAATCCTTTCTGTATTATGCTGATTTCACTAGCCCCTTCATCCACCTATTTGGGATTATATAGCCCAATATTATAACCTGTCATCATCTTTCTGTATGAAAGAACAGCAGGAGTCATTCCCTCTATCCTCCATTATTCTGTCAATTAGCATCAATTCCCAAATTCTATACTGGCCCCATAGATTCTGTGTCAATAACTTTTCTCCATTTTTTTCTGTGGGACCATCTATTTTAACTTCCAAATAGAAGTGACTTCCTGAGTTTCTGTCCTTCTGTGTCTGATTTTGTTTCACTCAACATGAAGTCACACTATTTTTTGAGCCACAGTCTCACTACATATTTCAGGCTGCCTTGATCCATATATAGCTGAGGCTGACCTTAAACTCACAAGGATCAACTGGACTCAGAATCTTGACTTCTGTGATGACAGGAATAGCCATCATACCTGCATTGGAAAGTCATCCTAGTTCATAATTCAAGAACACGGAGCTCCAAACATCAGCACACATGTCTCTGCAGGCACTGGATCATGGAGAAGTGAGTTTAGAACTTAACAGAAAACAGGCCCTGAAATTGAGAATAAAACATTCAGGGCATCAAGTCCCATATACAAAATAAAATTGATTGTGACATTTTCATTATCTTACATGAAAACAAAATAAATACCATTAATACCAAAACACATGACCTGAGTCCATGCATAAAAGTGAGAGGGGCAGAGATACATACTCAAGATACTATCACATAATGAGCCATGATAACTTGATGATAGCTGTCATTATTACCTAACTTCACCATATTCACTCATATTCATGATGGGCACTGCCTTCTCTGAGACATCCATCACCAGATCTGCCTGCATAACAAATTGACATGGCCATGGGGTCTCCTTCTGTTGATGGGAACCATCCCAACCATGGTTCTGCAGCTCTGGAGTAGAATCCAGACCTGGTAACCCTGATGTTCACACTCAGTGCTAAGAGCAGAACACACACCATGGAGCTGAGGCTAAGATGGATTTTCCTTGCCAATATTTTAAAGGTTGATTTATGGAGAATAGCAGATCCTGAGTATATCAATGTGCACAAGTGGGATAAACAGGTGACATGTGTGACAATTTTCTGACCAAGACCTCCATTTGTAGGTGTGTAGTGTGAGATGGAGCAGGTGCAGTGTGGGGAGTCTTGGTGGAGCCTGCATGGTTTTGAGGCCTCTCCTTTGCAGCCTCTGCATTTACCTTCAGTAGCTATAATGTTTACTGCTTCAAACAGCCTTAATGGAAAGGTAAGCCTGGGTCTGATTAACTATTAACAAGAGGAGGCAGCACATTCTATGCAGACTCCATGAAGGGCCAATTTGACCATCTGAAACCCAAGGCCAATAACACAATATGTCTATGAATTATCAGTGTGGAACTGAGCACATGGTCATGTATGACTGTGTAAAGCAAATAGTGAGGGCACAGCATTGCAAGCCAGACAGAAACCTTCCTTCAGGGACATCCATAACCAGAAGAGGGTGAGGAGTATCCACAGAGCATAGGAAAGGTTCCCTGAGCAGTTGCAGAGAAGGAAGTTGGGGAGTGATTTCTTCCTGTCAGCCTCTGTGCTTTCCTCTCTCTTCTACATCATGGGTCCTGAGGGACCTTACAGCACATAAGCTGTGAATGACTTATGAAAGAAACAAGTTATAATAAACATTGTCTCTCAAATTTAATTACATATATATATATATTTACCTATTATTTTTTATCTATTGACATGAATTTTCTTGCTTGAGTAAATATGACTTGAATGCATTTTAATATACACTGTAAATTTTGTGAGTTTTGGGATTTTTTGAGTGACAAATCATCATCTAAAAACAATTCCAATGATTTTATCCCCATGACAAGGAGCTGTCTCATGTAAAATTAAATGCTTCAGATTTGGGAATTAAATCCTTCACATTCTTCTCCTCTGGGTCTGAGAACACACAGCTCTTCCCTCAGCCAGCTCATTTCAGGAGACTTTGTCCCCATGATCAGCACCAGCACAATGTGTAGCACAGTGCTCAGGGGAAGAGGGAATAGGGACAGCCTGGCTGCATTCAGGACACTGTGCAAAGGCCTCAGTGATCTCTTTCTGCTAAAGGTAGCTGAACATGAGTAGGGACTATACTTTCTTTATAGAGGTTAGAAATAAGGATTTGTTCAAGACAGTAGTAGCATTCTATCTTTTGGGTATCTATTCACCTCCCTACCTACATACTTACATATTATCTCTCTTTTGGCTTGGATCCCCATGCCCCTTCAAAGCCTCTGGTACTTTTAGGCAAGACTTCTCAGAGGTGCCTAGACTTAGGGCTTATGAGTATGTTTTAAGAGCATATGGTAATGAAGTGTATTCAGTATATATCTGGGAGGGGAGAGTAGAAATATCACCGTGGCTTGCTTTCATCATATATGGTTTATCCCTATGTGAAGACCAGACACAAGGAAGTTCTCTCTCTATTAATAAAAGCATTGTAGTGCTGGAGTCTGTATTTACAAGACTTAAGATGCTTGTAGTACTTGCAAAATTTTCTGGCAAATCATATAATATGAAGTTTCTGGAAAATTATCCATTTTTGTTTGCCCAAAAACTTTCCCTTTCTCTTGTCACTTCTGATGCCATTGTGTCAACTTCTCATTGGGCATTTCCCCACAGGAACCAAATCCAGGAGCTCTTCCAAGTAATCCTAATCCATGATCAGGGTGGTATTTTTAGTCAGTTCAACCAGTTCACTCACAGGAAGGATGAATTGATTTGTTGTTCTTTTTCTTACTCCACAAGGCCAAGAGTGTTTGGTTCCAGGTCATGGGAAGGGTGTATTTGGCTTTTTCTCCTCCCGGGGATTGCATGCCTCATGCTAGGTAACTGGAAAGGCAAACTGGGCTCTTTTACTTCTTGGTACTCCTCTCAGGCACAGCATTTCTTCTGCTGCCTCACAGGAGTGGGAAATTTGGCTTGTTCTCTTCTCAGGACCTGCACGGCTTGTGCTGAGTAACAGGAAAAGTGAACTGGTTTCTTGGTCTTCTTGATATTCCTACCAGACACAGCATGGCTTCAAAAGTGTTCTTGCTTTTAATAAAATAGATCATTTACTGAATGTGTAGTGATACTGAAGTACATGAGACTCTTTCAAGCATAATATCACACAAAAAAATTGCAGGAAACCCTTTTTATATGTTGCAGGATTACATTCAAAAACTTCAGCAAAATTTTAAAACAAACACATACACAAGTAATATAACTGCTACTTTTACACATGATTGTTAATTGTTCTAGTTGGTTGATGGTTCAGTATTAAAGTCATCAATTATAGTGATACATATTTATATTAACAGAGCTCACAGTAGATAAAATATGGAAGTGACCTTTTTATACTCATGTGGAATAATTGAGAACGGAATATGCTCTGTACCTTCATAATAGAGGTAAATTCGAGTTGTTTTAAGGAAAATGGGTGGATTTTGATATAATAAATTTAAATTAATTCAGACAAAGAAAGTTAATTATCATATCATCTGTCTAAAGTAAGAGGCACACTTTAGAAACAATTCAAAGAACCAAATAAACTTCGGAAGGAACTAAAAAATTACTTCTGCAGAAAGATGAAGAACTCTGAGGCAGAAAAAATGATAGAGGGAAGGTAAAAATGACCAAGATGTGGCACATAACTATTACATACCACAAATATATAGTGATAAGTAATTTAAAAAGAATGTTGGATTAAAAGAAATAGTAAAAAATATGGAATATATTTCAGATAAAAATGATAGAGTAGAATATTGGAAAGAAAAAAAGAGGCATCTGTGATACAAAATGGAAAATGAGGGTATTTACGAATCAGTATATGGTAAATGCAAAAGGTTAAGAAATGTACAGAAGGATATATCATAGAATAGTCAAGTAAGATGTTGAAGGTATGAGTTTACTTCCTCTCATTTTTAATTATTGAAAATATTGGATTTATTTATTGGCCTTTTCCACTTTTGACTCAGAAAATCATCTATTCATTTCAGTTTCCTATTTCTTATTTTTCAAGGTATAAATTTTTTGAGTTTTCCATTAAGTATATTCTTGATAGTTGTTGACAGCCAAATGAATAGCTGGAAAAAATTGCAGCACTATATAAGTGAAATGAATCAGAAAAGTAAACACTTCATAATTTATTTTATGTAAAAAGCTAGAATTTAAATGTGTTAAATGGCAAACAAATAGCTAAAAAATAAAGATATTTTCCAAAACTAAAGGGAACTAAGAAATAGAGAGATGTTAGTGGGAATCTGGTGAAAGTAGAATTAAAGAGTTTTAGACAAATGTGTTACTGTTTACAATAAACAAATTCATTATATACAGTAAACACTATTGATAACAATGAAGAATTAAAAAATACAAAGAAAGTTAGAAAAATTTGAGACAGAGGAAGATAATCACAGGTGAGTTCGAGAAACTGATTAACAGAATTCATATGAATGCTTTTACTGTCTTCTTTCAGAAAAAAGCAGAACACAGCACAGGCACACACATTCTCACGATAGCTATAAGAATCTGCAAACTGCAATAGGAATGTTCAGGAGCTGGACCAGGAATCAGTCAGCTCATAGATCAGAGAGCAAAGACCTAGACAATACGGGTGATATTCACACACCATCAGATTCTGTATGGAGAACACAACTGCTCATAGCACTTAACATTTCACATGGTCACAAAGCAAGCATAATGAATATAAAAAGCATGATCTGACGTATATGGACAAAAATGAAAGCTAATGAAGAGTTAAAAACACAACAGAACACTGTGACATGAGCTACTATATTCTCTTGAATGCATCTTTGTCACCAGGCTTGCACAGCACACATCTGCTGTGGACACTGCCTGCTCTGAGAGCTGTTTATATATCAGGAAGAAATGCAAATAAGACCTCCCTGTGCTCATGAAAACCAGCCCAGCCCTGACTCTACAGCTCTGGACAGGAGCTGAGCCCTGGATGACCAACTATTACCACTCAGTGATCAGGACTGGGCAGAGGAGATCACCATGGATTTGAGGCTGAGATGGGTTTCTCTGTTTGCACTTCTGAAAGGTAGATTATGGAGAACAAGGGATAAGGGAAGTGCAGTAGACATGACTGTGATAAACAGTGCACACATGTCACAGTTTCCTGA
>PVLA01019438.1:0-10628 GCA_004027455.1 Hydrochoerus hydrochaeris
GCTTGTCCTGTGCCTTCCAGCATTTTGTACAGAAACCCCGGCTCCTGTCTTCTGACCCCAGTGCCGTCCTCAGTAGCAGTGGCATCTGCCACTGTCAGAGGAGTTACTTGCATTTATTCCAAATAATCTCGTTTACTCTCAACTGTTTATGCAAATTATATAAGGTTTTTATGCCCAAGCTTGAAAAATTACTTCCCAGTAGCCGAGAGGCGCCCCCACCCTGAAATCTTGGTGTTACTTCCCCTGAGGACGCACAGGAACTCTTTGCCCAAGTCCAGTCCGCCACCGTGGCAGTGCGAGGTGAGGGGTGGAGATGGCTGGTGCAGGTACACGCGACCTCGGAATTGTCAACCGCCGGCAGCAACAGGCAGCGACCAGAGACTGCTGAACCCTGACGTTCGGGTGACGGAATCGTCTGCAGGGTTCTGCTCTCAGTTTACTGAGGGGGGCTCGGTTGCTGCCGGGACACCCCCCCCCACCTTCCTGAAGTGCAATGCAAAAGGGACATCATGTATATGCAGCATTTATTTGGAGTTTTTCTTTCTCTTTTTCTTTTGCAGTTATGAAACCTGTATGCATGGGATTTCACACCTCTGCCATAGCAGACCCACCCATGGGAATTAGTAATGTGTTTTGTTACACAACACTCAGAGTGCTGTTCTCAGCCTTGTTTTTTTTTTTTTTTTTAAAAACAAAAACAGAACACTAGGCCAAAGAATTTTTAAACTCAATTGCAAAAAACAAACACAAGAAAATGAAACATGAAAAGATGAGGTAACAAAATGCCTTTGCAATCTCCCAACACCCCAAACCAGTTTGCAGGGCCCTAAGGAGGAAATCATAAGCCACACAGCAGACATCTCTGAAATGGTTTCCATACAGATTAAACACTTCCACAAGGCAATGGGCAAACTTTAAGAAGATATGACTAATTAAATAATGACCCTCCTGAAACATGATCATCAAGTTCAGAGAAGATACTAATAAATAGCTTTTAGAACTACAGAACAATAGGAATTCAAACAATAGAAATTCAAAAAATGGTTAGTGTGAACAGTGCAGACCTAGAAGACAGGCTGAGGTCAATGATCGCTTACTGAGAGGTAGGTTAGAAACAACAAAAGGACAAGAGAAATGGATCTGACATCTCCTAGAGACCTCACAGAGGACTAATGCAAGAGGACTGGAAATTAGTGGAAAATCAGAAGACAGCAGAATGGACCAAAAAAACCTGTTGAGGCAAGTAACAGCAGAAATCATACAAGCAGGTGAAGTATGATCACAATAGACTTCATCAGAAAAAACTACTCTTTGCCACATATTTTAAAAACCAGACATATTACACAGGAACAAAATCTTAAAGGCTATTGAAGAAAAGCAATGAATGCCTAGTAAGGAAAAGCCATCAGAAGTATAATGGATCTCTCAACACAAAACTTAAAAGCAAAAACAACATGGAAGTCAGTGTTTCAAGCTCTTAAGGAAGACAAATTCCAACCTTAACTAAAATTATCCCTCAAAATTGATGAATAAGATACTTCCATAATAAAGAAAACCTAAAGAAATTTATGACCACCCAACCAATATTCCAAAAAAATTGTCAAGGATATCTTAGGACAAAATGAAGCTAAAAATGTCAAAGTGCATTTAAACAAATACATCATGTAGGGTAACTAGAAGGAAAAGAAAGCCAACAGGAAATTACTACAATGACAGGAATAAGTCAATAACTATCAGTCATCACTGTCATGTAAATGGACTCATCAATCAAAAGGCACGGATTAGTAGAATGGACAAAGAAACAAAATTCAAAGTATGCTCTATGCAAGAAATACACATGCCTGTAATGCCACGCTAAGGCAGGAAGATCACCGTGAGGTTAAAGCCTTCCTGGGCTACATAAATGAGTTCAAGGACAGCCTGTAATACATAGTGATACCCTGCAGCAACAAACAAAGACATTTATTCAACAAGAATTTCATGCATTAAAAATCAAAGTGTGGGCCAAGGAGTTAGCTCAATGGCATAAGTGCCTGCCTGCCTTGCAAGTGCACTGTCATGAGTTTGCTCCCTATTACAAAAAAAAAGAAAGAAATTGTGCAAAACATATTCCATGCAAAAAGAACCCAAAACAAGCAGGAGGGGCAATGCTATTTTCAAGGCAAAGCTATTCAAAGGAGACATTTACACAAAAATGGAAGGAAGGAAGGACAATCAAAACAAGAGTTATAGAAATATGTTTCTTCAGTAGAAAGATGTAACACTTATACACATACCAAGCCACAGTGACTCAACTTCACCATAAAAAATAATAAAAAATATAAATAAACATCAATACAATTTTAGCAGGGGGTCTTCATACACCATTATCAAAACTTCTTCAACTAAACAAAATTATATTAACAAAGAAATGTCAAAGTTGAACCAAACATTGAACAAATGGGGTTTATACATATACAGTAATTTCCCTGACTTATGAAGCACAGAGCAGCACTGGAAGCACAGAGCAGCACAACTGTGACAATGTCTAGCAGACACATGAGCAGCTTTTCTGATTTCTTTGCATCTACAAATGTCTGTACAAATGTCTATAATGTGAGGTCCGTTTATGTCTCTGGAACTTTGCAACTTCAATGTTGTCACTTAGAGATGTACTGAATATAGTGTTCCAAAAGGCAACAGAACATACATTTTTTTAGTCCCACACAGTATTTTCTCAGAGACAGACCACATTCTAGCTAATAAAGCAAAACTAAGTAAAGGCAAAAGAACAGAAATTTTACTATGCATACTATCAGGTCACAGTGTAATGAAACTAGATATCAACAGCAAAGGAAACTACAGAAACTATGCAAACAGATGGAAATTAAATGCCATCACTGAGTCACACAGGAAATTAAGGAACAAATAAGATGTTTCCTAGAATTAGACAATGCAAGTGCTACACACCAATATTTAGAGATACAACAAACCTAGTTCAATATGCAAAGTATACAGCAGTGAATATTCCCACTTTAAAAAAATAGAATGAGCTCAAACAACATAATGATGCATCTCAAGTTGATAGAAAAACAAAAAGAATCCAAACACACAGCTGGTAAAAAGAAAAACACTATCAAGCTCAGTACAGAAATCAATAATGGAAACTAGAGAAACAAAAAGAACCATTGAATTGAAGAGCTTTTAAAAAAAATAAACAAAGCAGATCAAACCTTAGACAATTTTACCAAAAAACAAAAGACACAGAGTAATGCAATAATGCATGAAAAATGTGGAATCACAATAGGCATTGCCAAAATTGAAGAAAATTTTTGGAACCATTTCATGAAAGTATATGCTAAACATTTGCAGAACTCAGAAAAGATGGAGAGATTCTGCTGCTAAAGTCTTGTTTTTTTTTAAAAAAGAAAAACTATACCTTTCCATCTCATTCGCTGCATTGTCTGCTTCTGCACTTTTTAACAACTCTGCCACTTCCATTCTGTTTTCCTTTAGAGCAAGCATAAGTGGAGTGTAGCCTGCCTGTGGACAAGCAGAAACAATTTAAAACCCACACAACAGACTCTTTCTCTGCTGAACTGAAAAGCTTGTAAACCTGATATAGATAACAAACACAAGCAGTCGCTTCCTTCTCCCTCCCAGTGCTTCCACACATGCTGCCCATGCCCATAGCCTCTGCAGTGCATGTTCTGTGCCCACGTTGGCTACAGAAACTCCAGGGTCAACAACCCACATCTGAAATCACCTGAGGATGCATGGGAGGTCCAAGCGGGCCTAACTGGGCCATGCCCAGCCAACTCCAAGCAGCTGGCAGAGGCCTGAATTGAGTCCTAAGCCCAGAGCATATGCAGGTTGAAACCCAGAACACAGGGAAGCCATGGAACATTGCTCCTAGGAGGAAAGACCACACCCTGCATCTGAAATAACAGGAAGTCACACAGGAGTCCCCATGGGCCTAACTGGCCCATGCTCAGTGCACTCCAACTGGCTAGTTGATGCTTTCTGTCATCCAGGGGAGCCAAAAGCAGGCCAGGTGATTCTCAGCACATAGGGGAAGCCTGGAAACACTGCTGGAAACCCAGAAATACAGGAAAATGACAAAATGAAAGCAAAATGCAATCTCAAACTTCCAACCCAACCCCCAGCAAGCCTAGGAGACATGGACACAGAAGAAAATACAAGCCATACACCTAAAATGCCTGAAATGAGTTGGTTCTTTGAAATAATAAATAAAATTGACAGGCCTCTATCCAACCTCATTAAGAAAAGGAAAGAAAAACTCAAATTCATGCAATAAGGAATGAAAACGGTGAAATAACTACAGACCCTGTGGAAATATACAAGATCATCAATACCTATTTTGAAAACCTTGGCTCTCATAGGCTTCATAACACAGAAGAAATGGACAGATTCTTAGAAACATATGAATTACCAAAGCTGGGCCAAGAAGATGTAAAACTGCTGAATAACCCAATATCAATGAACAAAATTGAAAATGTAATTAAATCACTACAGACAAAGAAAAGCTCAGATCCAGATGGATTCACTGTAGGAATCTACAAAAAATTCAAAGAAGACTTAGTGTCAAAACTCCTCAAACTCTTCAAAGACATTGAAAGGGAAGCAATTCTCCCTAACTCATTTCTTGAAGCAAACATTACTCTAATACCAAAACTTGAGAAAGACCCAACCAAAAAAAGAGAACTACAGACTAATCTCCCTAATGAATACAAATGCAAAGATTCTCAATAAAATTTTGGTAAACAGAATGCAGAATTGCTATTGAAAAAAGCTGGGGGAGAAAGTGTTCTAAAGGATATAACTGCATGTAAAGGATATATCGAGGGTGTAGGATTCATAACCATATTATTATTTTTTTTGGATCATTGAACAGAACTGTTTGCAGTCTCACTGTTTGAATGTCGACTTTGTGTATTTTACTTTTGTAACTTGAACAACTATTTGTAAGAAGACAATATGTAATTTATCAACTACTGATTGCTTACTGTTTATTTCTTTTGAAATTATTTATTATTTCTACCCTTTTTTCTGTTTATTTCTCTTTAAATAAAATTTTAAAATAAACAGAATTCAGCAAGTCATCAAGAAGATTGTACACCATGACCAAGTGGGATTCATCCCAGGAATTCAGGGATGGTTCAACATATGCAAATCAATACATGTAATCCACCATATCAATAGAGCCAAAAATAAGAACCACATGATCATTTCTATAGATGCAGAAAAAGCTTTTGATAAGGTCCAGCACTTATTCATAATAAAAAAAACTTACAGAAAATTGGAATAGATGGTCTTTACCTCAATATGATAAAGGCCATCTATGACAAACCAACAGCCAGCATTATATTAAATGGACAAAAATTGAAAGCCTTTACCCTAAAAATCAGGAACAAGGCAAGGATGTCCATTATCACCACTCCTATTCAATATAGTGCTGGAAATACCAGCCAAAGCAACTAGAAAAGAAAGAGAAATAAAAGGAGTAAGGACAGGAAAAGTAGAAGTTAAATTATCATTATTTGCAGATGTCATGATACTCTACATAGAAGACCCCCAAAACTCCATTGAAAGACTCCTAGGTATAACAAATAAATTCAGTAATGTAGCTGGATACAAAGTCAGCACTCAAAAGTCAATAGCATTCCTATAAACCAACAACAAACGCACTGAGAGAGAAATAAGAGAATCCACACTCTTTACAATAGCATCCAATGAAATGAAGTACTTAGCAATTAATCTAACAAAAGAAGCAAAAGATCTATTCAGGGAAAATTATAATACTCTGAGAGAAAGAAATCAAACAGGACCTCAGAAAATGGAAAGACATCCCTTGTTCATGGATAGGAAGGACAAACATTGTAAACATGGCCATTCTTCCAAAATTGTTGTACAGATTTAATGCAATCACTGTCAAAAGTAGCATATCTCACAGATCTAGAGAAATCACTCCTAAAATATATCTGGAACCAGAAGAGACTCAGAGTAGCAAAGGCAATTCTAAGCAACAAAGGCAATCAGGAGGCATCACAATCTGTGACTTGAGGTTTACTACAAAGCTACTGTAATAAAATAAGCATGGTACTGGAATAAAAACAGACCTGAAGAAATGGAATTAGATTAGAAGAGA
Source organism: Hydrochoerus hydrochaeris (assembly GCA_004027455.1). Taxonomy (NCBI): domain Eukaryota; kingdom Metazoa; phylum Chordata; class Mammalia; order Rodentia; family Hydrochaeridae; genus Hydrochoerus; species Hydrochoerus hydrochaeris. The sequence continues at coordinate 6,149 of PVLA01019438.1, forward strand.
CAACTACAACTACAAACACACTCAGCCACCTTATCTTTGATAAAGGGGCCAAACACATCCACTGGAAAAAAGATAGTCTCTTCAATAAATGGTGCTGGAAAAACTGGCTCTCCATATGCCAAAAACTAAAACTAGACCCATGCCTATCACCATGTATTAAACTAAAGTCTAAGTGGATAATAGATCTAAGTATTAAAGCAGAAACACGAAATTTGTTGGAAAACAAAGTAGGTAGAAATCTTGAAGACATAGGAGTAGGTAGAGAATTCATGAACAAGAGTCAAACTGTATGTGAAATGATTCACAGAATCAATAACTGGGATCACGTCCTATCAAAGAGTTTTTGCATGTCAAAAGAAATCTTCAGGATAGCCAAAAGAAAACCCACAAATTGGGGGAAAAAAACCTTAGGGAACGATCCCTCAAAGGACTTTTGTCTAGAATATATAAATAATTTTTTAAAAAATCAGATCCCCAAAATTCAAAGACCCATTCCAAAAATGGGCATCTGAGATGAATACACAATTCTCAGATGAAGAAATACAAATGGCAAATAATACTTGAAAAAATGGTCAGCATCATTGGTCATTAGAGAAATGCAAATTAAAATCACACTGAGATTCTATCTCACTCCAGAAACAATGGCCAGGATCAACAAAACTACCAACAACAAATGCTGGAGAGGCTGTGGGGAAAAAGGAACTCTTCTGCAGTATTTTGGTGGGAGTGTAAATCATCTGTTTGAGAAATTATAAAACTGCATTATTTCTTCAGTATTAAATCTCTTTGACTTTGCTTTACTCCTATTCAACAATACTTTTCTTCTGACAAATATCAACACCTGAGGAATTAACAGTTTCGGGGATACAGTGTTGATAGCTTTCCAGTATCATGGAAATTTCCTCTGAGTTAGGCAGGAAACTTGCTGCATCCTTCACGTGGTGTCAGGATCCAAATATAATTCTTAGCCATTCCAGCTTTCAAGGAGTCCCCCAGGACATACATGGTCACTCAATTTGAGGATCAGCCCCAAGTGAACTTGGGTCACTTATTACTAAATCAGCCATGGGTTTCTGTCCTATTATTAGATGAAAATATTATCTCAGCTGGTAGAAAGGTTGGTACAAAACTCCAGTTCTCATTTATAATGGTAATCCTAGGATCCCCGTGCACAACTATTGTTTTTAATGTTTTATTCTGGTTCTGAGTTAATTACTAATGTTATACAAATCAGAGGTAAATATGGTTCATCAATAAAGATTCTAATACTGTTCAATTTCAATTTCGCCATAATAAATAAATTCTAATACTTATCAGGATGGATTTTCTCATAATGAACAAATTCTAATACTGCATAATATGAAAATTTCCTCATAAGGAGCAAATTTTAGTAACACTAAATATGAAAAAGGTATCATAATGAAGCTCACTAAGTCACATATATTTTTAAGGGACAAAGCTGAAATGGAAGACACAAAATTCTTGGCAATATTCATGAACTATCTAGTTGTGATTATAATTAATAAGACTTGCAGCACAACTACAAAGACATTCAGCCACCTGATATTTGACAAAGGGGCTAAATATGTCCCCTGGAAGAAGGATAGTCTCTTTAATAAACGGTGTTGGAAAAATTTGCTCTCCACATGCCCAAGACTGAAACTAGATCCAAGCCTATCACCATGCACAAAACTAATGTTTAAATGGATCAAAGACCTCAATATTAAAACAGAAACACTAAATCTACTGGAAGACAAGGTAGGTAGAAGTCTTGGAGACATAGGGGTAGGCAGAGAATTCATGAACAAAATGTAGACTGCACGGGAAACACTTCAAAGAATCAACAAATGGGTTCTCATATTATTGAAAAGTTTCTGCACTTCAAAGGAAATCACGAACAGAGTGAAAAGAAAACCTACGGAGTGGGAAAGAATTTTAGCCAGAAACCCCTCAGACAAAGGACTTGTGTCCAGAGCATATAAAGAATTGAAAAACATCAAGCCCCACCAAATTCAAAGACCCTCTCCAGAAATGGGCACCTGAGATGAACACACAGCTCTCAGAGAAAGATTTACAAATGGCAAATCAATACTTGAAGAAAAGTTCACCATGACTGGTCATTCAAGAAATGCAAATTAAAACAACAATGAGATTTCACCTCACTCTGGAAAGAATAGCTGCCATCAAGAAATCAACTGATAACAAATGTTGGTGAGGCTGTGGGGGAAAAAGGAACACTGCTCCACTGTTGGTGGGAGTGTAGACTGGTGCAACCATTATTGAAATCCATATGGAGAATTCTCATAAGACTAGGATTGGAAGCCCCATTCAAGCCAGCTATTCCGCTCCTGGGTATTTTCTCAGAAGAACTGAAAAGTTCATATCACAGTGATATATGTGCATCCATGTTCATAGCGGCACAATTTGTAATAGCTAAATCTTGGAAACAACCAAGATGCCCATCTACTGCAGAGTGGATGAAAAAAATGTGGCATTTTTATACAATGGAATATTACTCAGCTATAAAGAAGGATAATCTTGAGGACTTCATAGGTATGGAGACAACTTGAGACTATCCTCATTAGTTAAATAAATAAAAATCATATCTATAAATATCATATTTTGTCTCTAGTGTAAAAAGTAAGAACTACAAGTGTAATAAAACCAAAATGTGTAATTGCTATTGCAACAAAGAGAGGAAAAGAAAGCACTCTAAGTGATATAACTGCATGTATGTTTGAGTGTGTAAAATAGATGACCATATTGCTAAATCTTTGTTGGATCTTTGAGCAGAACTGTTTGCAGTCTCACTGTTTCAATGTCTACTATGTATCCTTTAACTTTGTAACTTGAACAGCTACATTCAAGATGACAATATGTAATTTATAAACTAGTGATTTCTTAGTGGAGTTGTTTCTCTCTTTCTTTCTTTCTTTTAGAATTCTGTATTGTTGCTACCCTTATTTTATGTTTTGCTTTTTTTCTTCTCTTTAAATAAAAATTTTTAAAAGTATAACTGCTATTGTACAAAAGAGGAAAAAAGAAGTGCTATTAAAGATATAGCTGCATGTATGTTTAGGTGTGTAGGATTGATAACCATATTTCTAGGTTCTTGTTGGGTTGTTGAACAGACCTGTTTGTACTCTCACTGCTTCAGTGTCCACTTTGTGTGCTTTAATTTTATAACTTGAAAAACTATTTCTAAAAGAACAATATGTAATTTATCAACTAGTGATTTCTTACTGCTTATCTTTTTTGTTTTTTTTTGTAATTCTGTAATATTTCTATCCTTTTTCTGTTTTTTTTCTATTTCAATAGAAATATTTTTTTAAAAATCTAAAAAAATAATAATAGTTAATAAGATTTGCAGGCATTCTAATAGGAACACAATTATCCATTGTATATGGGAAAACATTTTAAAACAATTTCTAAATTCCATTTCATTTCTAAATATTTATTCTAAAATCTACATTACATTCTTACAAATGAATATAAGATATTCTGAGATTCCTGACTCTTTATTAAAATATCATCGTTTAAGAGCTGGAAACTCCACAGAGGCGCACAGTAGTGGGCAGGAGGAAATAGAGAAGTGGGCCAGTAGCAAACAGGAGAAGCCACGTGAGCTTCCTGTAAGGGGGGCACACCCTCACTGTCACACAGGCTCTGAAGACAGCACAGTCCCTTCTTTCTGAGCATTTCCAGCTTTGAACTGTGGAGGAGCTTTCTGAAATATCACTGCAAATTCAATTGATGGAGGCAAACTGAATAGAGCTAAGAGCCACATTTAGTCCACAGTGTTTTGCTTGTATCTTTGCTGTGTGTGTGCTTCCACATGGTTGTGTGTAAAGTGAGTCTTTCCATGTAAAACTGTTCCCTTAACATGTTTTACCAAAAAGTGAGTTCCTACCATGAAATGAAAAAGATTATACCTATTTCAATAATTTTTCCAACACTTATACTTATCCTCCATTTGTATGCAATTTTTCCTGACTGTTAAACTGTTCCAAAGGAGTGCTAAAATGAAACTAACAAAACGATTCCCAGCTGGATAGGGGGTGTACACCCATAATCTTATCACTCTGTGAGGCTAGGAAGAGGGATCCAAGTTCGAGTTTGAGTTCCCTCTAGGCAACTTAGGGAGGCACTGTCTCAAATTTAAAAAGGGCTGAGGAGTGATGAGTGCTGGGGGTGCAGCTCAGTGCAAAAGATCTAGGTTTAATCTTCAGTACCACACACACACACACAGACACACACACACACACACACACACACACACAATAAAATAAAATAAAGTTAAAATTAAAAATAAAAATAAGCAATAAAAACTTAAAAAGCATTGCCATCCATGGTCTTGCAATTTCATGGATTTCTGGCAGGGCTCATTTAACTTAATACACTGAAATAGTCTATCACATGCCTTCAACTAAATATAGCCTCAAGGTAGGTATAGTTTAAACTCCGGCAAATTGACATTTGT
>PVLA01019439.1:0-12279 GCA_004027455.1 Hydrochoerus hydrochaeris
ATTGAGAAGTCTGCTGTGATTTTGATGAGTTTTCCTTTATAGGTAATCTGTTTCTTTTCTCTGACCACTTTTAATATTCTGTTCTTGTGATGGATTTCTGGGATCCTGATTATTATATGTCTGGGTGTAGATCTGTTTGGGTTGTAGCTGGCTGGAGTTCTATATGCCTCATTTATCTGAACTTCACTTCTGTTACCTAAGTTTGGGAAGTTTTCCTTAATTATTTCTGTGAATAGACTTTTTACTTCATTTGTATTTGTTGCTGCATCTTCATTCACATATTTTATTCTTAGGTTATAAATCCTCTTGTCATCTTCTAGCCTTTGTATCGTTGCTTCCTGGTTCCTTGTTATTTTTAAGAGATCCTTCCTTTCACGATCATATTTTGCAAATCTATCTTCAAATTTTGAAAGTTTGTCTTTACTTTCTGTTAAAAGGTTTTGCCAGGTTTCAATGGAGTTTTAAATTTCCTGATATTCTCTTTGGATCTGTTTCATATATCCTAGATTTTGTTTATATTCTTCATCAAAGGCTTCTCTCCTTTCTCTGGGTTCTTCTATTCTTTCATTTGTGTCTACTTGAGGATTACCCAGGACTTCTTTTATTAATCTTATAGCTTGCTTCACCTGAGTTAGAATTTCAGATTTAAATTCAACGATGAGGTCACAGATGTATTTCTTTATTTCCAATGAGGCTGTCTCTGACATTACAGGTTTGCTGCTCTCAACCTCCTCTGCATTTACCTCTGTTGGACTCACTTTCCCTGGTTCCGCAGTTGGGGACCTTTTGCTCTTTCTCTGTCTTGTCATGTTTTCGGCCCCCTTCAGACAGGTGGGTGGTGGAGGTCTCTGGGCCTTTTTTATTGCTTACAGTTTTTTCTGCAGCTGCATTCTCATTCTTTCACAGAATGTAGTGGAGATTTACACAGGTCATGTGAGGTGCTATAATAGGACTAACTGAATGTAGAAACAAGTAGGAATATTTACTTGTCTTCTATGTAGCAGGCCTTTAGAGGTTTGTAAAAATGTAAAACAATGATATCCTTCACCATCTCTTTTTTTTTTTTCTTTAGGAAATGTAAGTGTTTTAAGCCATAAATACTAGCAGGTAACAGTTTATTATTATTATTTATAAATGATATCTTTTTAACTACTCAGTGTTACATACTCAGAGCTATATATGCAACTGTTTAAGCTATGTTTGCAAACCTGGAAACTACAGCATGAAATGAACTTAACATTGTAAAAGTTTAATAAACTTAAGCATTTTAACTAATGTCACTATTTAGCTAGAGAAATACTAAAGAACTGCACCTGACCCCTTGCACAACTACACAGAGTGCAGCCTAATGCAACGAAGACAGTTTACGTGGTACAACTCACATAATCTTAGGATGCCAGTTACATAAAAAACATGACTCTCCTAGGACAAGAATGGTATCTGAGTAGATCTGACTGTAACGAAAAATTCTGGCCACCATTTACCTGTGAATGCCTCTAGAAGGGCTCTGGAATGTCTGAAAGGTCATTGGCAGGTGTCAAAAGATGTCTATAGTCAAGGAGTAGTGGAGAGGCTGTATCGGCTCATCTGCCTGTTTTACCCATACCTTTTCCCCAGGAAATCTGCTTCAGTTTACAACCTCTAAATCTATAACCAATGATGGAGCAGTTGTACCTTTAAAGCCACAGATTGGTCAAAAATGAATCTTGATTATTTTTTCAAATCTTTGAGCTAGAAGATATACAGACAAAATCTGATTAAACAGTAGTGGGAACTGAAATTGTAGTGTCACAGAGGGACACACTGGCCATCACTATGGCCCATATGTACAATGACAAGCCATCACAGAAAGCTGGTCTGCAGGATAAAACAGAATGAGAGATGCCAGAGTAGCTGTCCCCAGTGAGAGCCACAATAGACAGTTATATAAGGGCACAGGCTAGATTCAGAAACTTCTGAGTTTAAATTCAAATTATGAAGGTCATGGGGGTTCTGCCCACTGAATTGAGAAGCTAGGATGTTCATGTGTGGCTTTTGGGAAGGGGCTGAGTCTGAAAAGTAGCCTGATGACATTCCCCTTTACCCCTCTGGCTTCATCTATCACAGAGCTCATGGTCCACGTGCCTGTCCCATCTGCCAGTATGATCAGGGATATGGCTCAGCTCAGACAGTTGCCACAGTCTTGGGTGTATGGACAGAGGAGCCTCTGGAGCAAGAAGGGCAGCTCAAAATCCCATGGGCCATAAAGGTAGGTGGAGACAGTTGTGACATGGTGCACAAAGATGGACATGAAACAAGGTATGGCTGGAGTGACTGAGGCCCTAGGGCTGACCCCATTGACCAGCCACACCCAGCAGAAAAGGTGAATGAAGCAGGATACACATTCACCCACCAAATATGAGTGTAGAAACAAAACAGGATTTAGTCACGACTCCTTATCCTGTCCCTATATCTGGTAGATTAAATAGTACAGGCCCTGGAAAGAAGCCACTCATTCAAAAATGAACAGGAAATTCTTTTAGACTCATTTCTTTTTTTCTTTGTGATTTTTGGGTATTTCTTTTCTTTTTTTCCTTCTCTTTTTTTTTTCCTTATTTGTTCTTTTCTGCTACTTTTACGTAATTCTATTAATTTTCTTTTACTCCTTAACATATCTCTTTATCTCATTTTTCTCTCATTTTTGTCCTTTTCAAATTTTACTTCTCTCATTTTTCCTTTCTTCAGTACTCCATCTTTACTAGTATTGCTATTAAGCTTTACTAACCAAATTCTACACTATTTTAACTGAATTCTTTTCTATAGTTAGTGACAGTGCAGCAGTTGCATTTGCTTCATATTTAGTGTACGTCAATATATGGTTTGTCTTTGTGTTTATAACTACAGATATCTTTTCTATGGTTAAAAATGATATGTGTTAGCTTTTATTGAGCCTTATGTTGTGTAAATATCCAGCTTGTCTTTGATTCTATTATGGTTGCTGATATTGTAGCTACTGTCATTGACATACTTGTTGCTAACTGATTTTTATTATATGCCAATTGTTTTTGTCTTTGTGTCATCAAAAATAACACAGTTCATCTACTGAGTGCTGATTCAATTACACTGTACCTTCCTTCCCCAAATTACTAAAGGTAGGTCAGACCTTGAGACAGAGGCAAAGGCCTATTAGTGTAGCTTTTTATTAATGTCGGTGCTCTGTGCACAGCACTGAAAAGTGGAAACTAACTAAAGAGATCTCCATATCAGTAACAAAGTCTTTACACTTTAATTTCAATTATAATTGACCCAAAAGTCTCAGCACAAAAAGAAAAAAAAAAATAGAAACATGAGAAGGTGAAGAAAAAAAATGTCTCAAAAAACTCCCAACTTCCTCGAAGCTGATCCCTGGAGCACTGAGGGGAAGGAAATCAAAATCCAAACATTTGAATGATAGGAAGTGACAAAAGAGGAAACAAAACAGACAATAAGGTGCTTGGTGAGCTCAAAGACAACATAACTAAACAGATAATGGGCTTAAACAAAACAGGGAGACTATAGAAGACATTAATAAAAAGCTAGTTGAGCTAAACAAAACAATACAAAATATGAACAGTTTAGCAAAGAACTAGGAGTCCATGAAAAGGTACCAAAGAGAAATCCAGGATATAAACAAATTCCACTGAAAGTGTAGAACATAGAAATGATCAATGTGAAGTCAGAGTGACAGACCCAGAAGATAGAGCTGACACAGGTAATGGATATTCAAAGATACCTTAAAAAACAAGAGAATATGGAAAATGGATCCAACAGCTGCTAGATGATACAAAGACTAAGATTAATTGGAAGTAATGAAAAATCAGAGAGCAGCACAAATAGCATTCTAAAAACCTGCTTACATAAATAATAGAAAATATTACTAAGTATAGAAAAAGAATTCACCATACAAATAAGCATGGCATATAGAACCCCTAACATGATCTCAAATAGCTACGATCAGAAAAGAACTTCTTCAAGACACAACATACTCAAAATTCAAAAAATCCAACATGAGGATAGAATCTTAGAAGGTGTTAGAGAAAAGCACCAATAAATATGAATTCATTAGAATTACAGTCGACCTCTCAAAACAAACCTTAAAAGCCAGAAGAGCTTTTAAGTGAAGTTTCAAGCCCTGAAAGAAAACAACAGCTTCCAACCCGGACTGATAGCTATAACCTGCAAAACTACCTTTCAAATTTGATGGAAAAATAAGAGCACCTGTAGAAATTCATAACCACCAAATCAGCACTCCAAGAAATTCTCAGGATATCCTAGAAAGAGACAATGAAGCCAACAATACCAAAAAGACAAATGGAGTGAATGCACCAACTGGTGTAAGCAGCTAAACAGAAGGGGAAAGGCAGGGAGAAAGGAATCAGAACAGGAACATAAGCAATGACAGGAATGTCAGTACCCTTCAGTAACAAAACTCTCAATGCAAATGACTCACTTCACCAAGCATAAGACATAGATTGTCAGGAGGGATAAAGTAACAAAATCCAACGGCATGTTATACATATAAGAAACATTTAATCAAAAAAATTTCACACACTAAAAATCAAAGAATGGAAAATAGTATTCCATGCAATGAGAGTTCCAAAACGAACAGGAATTACTACTACATTTTCAAACACAGAGAACTTCAAGACAAAACTAATCACAAGAAGCAAAGAAAGTCACTACATATGGGGTAAGGTAACAATTCAGCAGGAAGAGTAACAATTATAAATAGATACATATGCACTGAATGCTGGCACATCCAGTGTGATAAATCAAATATCACTGGACATAAAATACTGTATAAACATCAAAACAACTACCTACTATCACAAATAGATCAACCAGACCCCCCCCCAAAAATCAACAAAGAAATATTAGAGTCACAACACTCCTTTGAACAAATGTACTAGCAGATATCCAAAGTGCTTCATCCAGTGACAAAAGATACATTCTTCTCAGCAGCTTATGGAACTTTTTCCAAAACAGACCATAGGTTGGTCCATAAATACAAAAGAATTGAAATTATTCCATGCATGTTATCAGACCATAGTGCAATAAAACTAGAAATCAATGGTGAAAGAAACCACCAAAAATTATACAAACACATGAAGAATGAATTACACAATCCTGAATAGCCCATGGGTCACACAAAAAATATCAAGGATGAAATTACATTTGATTCTAGAATCAAATGTTAACAATACAACATACCAGAATCTATGGGATACACTGAAATCAATTTTAAGAGATGTGTTTATAGCTATGAATGCCCACCCCGGAAAAGGAGAGTGATCTCAAATAACCTAACGATGAAACTCAAAGTTCTAGAAAAACAAGAAAAATTCAAACCCAAAACTAATACAAGGAAGAATATTATAAAGATAAGAGCAAAAATTAATGAAAATGAGACAAAAATACAAATATTCAATGAATTAAAGCACTGATTCTGTGAAAAAATAAATCAGACAAACCCATAGCCAATCCACCCACATTAATGCAATCGCAAGTAAAATATAAAAATGTGAAATCACAACTGAGGCTATCAAAATGCAGATTATTACTAATTGCTTAAAAACTTGTACTCTGATATTCAAGAGAATTCAGAAGAAACAGATTCCTAGATTCATATGTCCAAACAGCCAATAAATATAAAAACTGTGAATAATCCAGTAACAGGGAAGGAAATTGAAGCAACAAGAAACAATTACATCTATGAAAAGCCCAGGACCCGATGGATTCACCACAGAAGTCTACAAGAACTTCAGGGAAGATAAACCACAATACTCCTCAAACTCTTAAATGAAATTAAAAGGGAAGGACTACTGCCAAAGTGATTCCTGGAAGCTAGCATTAATGCATTCGTAACAGGGCCATAATTTATTCCGATGTCTTGCTTCTGGGTGGTTCTGATTTAACATTTTCATGATGGAGCCCTGATTTGTCTCATGGCCAGTTAATGTTGATTGGATTTGATCATTCTTACCAGCTTTTCCACTGTTGGTATAAGCATGACTGTCCCATGGGGTGGCTTGTTACCACTTGTGGGGTGGTATTTGATTACAATAATGCAAAGAAAGGTGTTTTAGCAGATCAGATGTCATTATAGTTTCTAAAGGAAACATGAAAGTGGTATGAAAAATAGTAATAAACCTAATTTGTGGTATAGTAGTTGTAAGAGCTTATTATATATGATAGCAATGAAGTACTTGTAATATTTCTATGTTAAACTTTAAAGAACTGATTATTGATAAATTATTCACAAATATAAATAAATGTCTTTTAATGAAAAGTAAATCTTATTGTAATGATTTTTAATTGGTATGAATAGTATTAATATTATATTTGAGCAGTAATTATTTGAATTCAAGCAGTTAACTAGATTGAGTCCAGTTTCAGACTTTTAAAATTAATTTTATTAGTCAAAAGCTGGATAAAAGTGATTAGATCTGTACTACCAGCCACCTAATGGGACAGTCATGTAGGCACCACCAGTCATTCACGCTGGCACAACCCAGCTTGTCTTGCTGCTGTGTGGCTGGTTTAATTTTGTTAGTAATAAGGCACAAGCTACCTGATAGGACAGTCATATATGTTCCAGACAAAAGGACACAACAAAAAAATGCAGGTCACTCTCTTTAATGAACATAGACACATAGACACACACACACACACACACACACACATCCTGAAGAAAGTAGGTATAGAAGGACCTTAGCTCAATCTGAAAAATGATATTTATTTATTTTATTTATTTACTTTTTCCTGGTATTGGGAATCAAACTTATGACCTTGCATTTGTCAGGCAAGCACTTGTGCTGCTGAGTTAAACCCCCAACCCAAAAAATGATATTTATGACAAGCTTACTGCCAATATCATATTACATAAAGGGAAAGCTAAAAGCTTTCCCTCTAAAATCAGGAACAAGACAAGGATAACATTCTCACCACTCCTGTTTAATATAGTACTTGAAACATTGGCCATAGCAATCAGAAGAGAGGAAGAAATAAAGCAGTACATACAGGAAAAAAGATGTCAAGCTATCATTATTTGCATATTTGTTATTTATTAGACAATGTAGTTTTTTATATCTTCTTTGTTAAGTTTTGATGGATCATATGTGTCAAAGAACTTGTCCATTTCTCCAGATAGTCCAAATTTTTAGTATATAGCTTTTAAAAATAATCCCTAATAAAACTTCACTTTCTGGGTATCAGTTCTTATGACTCCTTTTTTATCTCTAACTTTATTTAGACTCAAAATTTTAACCATGTTTCTCTTTCCTTTGTTAGTCTAACTAAAGTTTATCTGTTTCATTGATCCTTTGTATTGTTCTTTTAGATTTTATTTCTACTATAATCTTTATTATTTCTTTCCTTCTGTTTTGAAGTTTGGTTTGTTCTTGCTTTCCTAAGTCCTTAACATGCATCATTAGGTTGTTTATTTGAAATTTTCTATTTTTTATACAGAATTCACTGCTATGAATTTCATCCTTAGTAATGCTATATATTTGTAGAATTCATTAAATTTCTCTTGTAGTTGACATCTGTAGGGAGCAGCATGATAGCTTCATGGCTGCCGCTCCATCTCTCCCTCCTGTGGGCATCCAGTGCGTCGGCCTACATTTCCCAGGATCCTTTCGCCCCACCCAGAAAATGACAGTGACCTATCCGTAACTTCCTGCCCCCGCTTCTTTATAAGCCAGGGACACTTCCTCAATAAACGAGGTTTGATTGGGAAACTTCAACTTGCCTCCATCTCTCTCTCTTCACCCTGCCCCCGCCCCGTTTTCCTTCCTCTAGGGGAAAACCCACGCATTGGTCCGCAGGCCGGATCAGACATCTCATTTCATTCCACTCTAATCAGAAAAGATACAGATTATTATTTCAGTTCTTTTGAATCTTTCTGGACTTGTTTTGTGACCTACCACACAGTATATGCTATTCTAGAGAAAGCTCCATACACTGATGAAAAGAATATGAATTCTGGAGTTGGGTGAAATGTTTTATAATGTCTGTTGAGTCCTTTTGACCTATGGTACAATTTAGCTCTGATTTTTCTTTGTTGGATTTTTGTCCAGATGAAATACACCACAATTATTGTATTCAGTCTATCTCTTCCTTTATTTTTGATAGCATTTTTAAGGTTTCTTTTTATTTCACAGTTTCATTCCATACAAAAGCAACATAAACGTAACAGTCTTTACTAGTTTACAGCTGAATATCTGAATAGAAAATCTGTACACATTGTCATTTGCAGCAATTTTACATGAGGAACTGACTGTTAAAAAAAATGTTCTTTCTAAATCTGTTCTCTTAACTCTCAAGAATAATACAGGTTAAGATCCCAACTGGGCTATTTACAAGTACCAAATTAAAACTGTATAACCTATATAAAACTCATTAACAGTTCAGTCTAACATCTTTGACTTTCAGAGTGATATATTCATAAAGAATCAGATTATAAGTTTCCAAGAAGTCACCTGAGCTCTCTGCTTCTGAGAACACTTTATCATATACCTGTATATGACAGGTACATGGGTAAGTCACAACCCACCTGATGACAAGCACTAACAGATAAAGCACTCTCGTCAATTTGAGGTGGAGCAAGAATAGTGGGCATTAACCAAGTTTGTTTTAAGATTGCTTCAGGTTCAATCCTCTTCAGATTAAGCTCCACTTACAACTTAAACCATGCAGAACACATACTGTACAAATAGGGCAAAAATAACAACTCATCATATGTGAATTATTAACAGAGACACCATCCAGGTAGTAGTACATAATGCATGCATGAGCAACTGTATCTGTCAGTGACTGCTAGGTGGTAATTAGCGCATGGCCAAGAAGACTCCTGGGGGTTCAGTTAAACAGGCCTCCACATCAGATTTCCCTTCCTCTTGGCAGGCCATGTGTTTAACTCAGTAGATGTGCCAGTGTACACAGCAAAGCTATCTGGCACTGGGAACTGCTTCCTGTGGACTCGCCCCTAGCCAGGTCCCCAGGGTACATCTCTTGCAATTCACATCTTGCAATCAGAAGATCCCAAAATTGCAGTCCCACCTTCAAGTGCTTGATCTGCTGGTCCCAGGATTGCCGACTGTCCTTAAACTTGTTGGAGGTCCTAAGGTGGATGGCAGATTGTCAACGGTGCCTGGAGACTTCTTTAATACAGTGATCACAGGTGCTGGTGTTGTTCCTATAGCTAACCCGCTTCTGCCTTCTCATTAGACACTGTCGTCTGTCTCCACACTGGCAGGCACCACACATGTAGACTCCTTAGAATCAGAACTTCCTCATGAAGACTTTTCTCTTTCTTCCATTCATTTTTGAGGCATTTCCTTTCATATCTTGCAATTTCTTTGTGAATTCTGGCCCTCATTTCATCTTCAACTGTGCTTGCCCAGTCTGAGCATTTTGCATAGAACTTAGGGGTTTCAGGAGTGTGAAGCTCATGGCCTGTCCCTGGGGCTTGCCCTCCTTAGCATCCTCTGGCTCTCTGTGGCTCCCTTTGGCTCTGTGCTTAGCCCAAGGCTCCATAATCACAAGGGCAGCAAGCTGGTGTACCCAGGTGGGCTCTGTGGCTGGCAGGTCGTGGCAGATGGACGAGTGGTAGCTGGCAGTAATCGGCAGAAGCAAGAGCGCTTGGCACAGTGCTGGTGGTCTCTAATAGTGTTTGTTTTATAAAGCTGTCACTGTCACATGTGCATATAAACTTACAATCTCTGTATTCTGTTGATGAATTAATCCTTGATAACCATATAGTGCTGTTGCTTCTGTTTCTGTCTTAAAGTCTAGTTGTTACATTTAAGTAATGTCTTCCTACTACTTTTGGATTTCATTTGCTTGGAATATCATTTTAATCCCTTCTGTTTCAATCTTGAGTTTATTATAGACAGTATGCTGTTGATTCTTGTTTTTTTTTTTTTAACACATTCAGCCAATCTATATCTTTTAATGAGCGAATGAAGTCCATTTACATTCAGTGTTATCACTGAAAGGTACAGACTCACAGCTTTCATTTTGTTGATTTTTTTTTAGTTATTCTGAATGTTCTTTGTTAGCTTTCTTTCTTTCTTTGTTTCTTTCTTTCTGGTTTGAAGGGTTACTGTATTGATAATGTTTGACTCTTTTCTATTTCTCTTTTATGTGCCTACTCTTCCGCTGGGACTTAAGACTTTCAGATGCTATCATGACAGTCATTAAATTACTTTCATTTCTATATATAGGACTCCTTTAAGCATCTTTTATAAATTGCTCTGGTTATAATAAGTTCCCGCAACTTTTACTCATGATGAAAGCTCTTTATTTTCTCTTTGCTTCTAAATGATATCCTTGCTGGACATAGTAATCTTGGTTGATAGGTTTTTTTTTTTTTTTTACTTTTTTTTTTTTTTAGAAATAGAAATGTCACTCCATGCTCTCCTAGCATGTTCTAATGTAGTTGCCTTTAAATTTGATATAGTTTTTTCATTTGTAGATTTTAAAAATCTTTTTTGTCTTGCTTTTGAGAGTTTAATTATATATTTTGGTGAAGATATTTTATGGTCCTACCTACTTGGAGTTTTATAAGCATCTTGTTATTTTAATATTTCCTCAAGATTAGGGAACTTTTCTGCAATTATGTCATTGATTTTTATTCTCTTATCTTTTATTTTCCCCCTTTATGATCTGCCAATGATACATATATTTGATTCTGAATGCTCTCTTCATTTTTATTTTCTTCAGAAGTACACTTTGAAAGAGACTGATTTCAAATTCATATATTTTTTCTTTCACTTAAGCTAGTGCATTTTTGAGGTTTTTAATGGAGTTTTTACTTGATGTACTTAATTCCAAAATTTGTTTGGTTCTTTTTCAAAACTTCTCTCTTCACTCCTATGCATTGCATTGTTTTTCCTATTTTTGTTTAACTAGCCTCATTAAGCTTCTTTAATAAAAAGTTCTTTGCCAGGCTTTTTATCCATTTCCCTATCTTTGGTATCTTTCTTTTCACTTTGTTGATTTCTTTTGAAGTGCAGAAACTTTTCAATAATGTGAGATCCCATTTGTTGATTCTTTGAAGTGTTTCCCGTGCAGTTTGTGTTTTGTTCATGAATTGTCTGCCTACTCCTATGTCTCCAAGACTTCTACCTACCTTGTCTTTCAGTAGATTTAGTGTTTCTGTTTTAATATTGAGGTCTTTGATCCATTTAGACTTTAGTTTTGTGCATGGTGATAGGCTTGGATCTAGTTTCAGTCTTCGGCATGTAGAGAGCCAGTTTTTCCAACACCATTTATTAAAGAGACTATCCTTCTTCCAGTGGTCATATTTAGCCCCTTTGTCAAATCTCAGGTGGCTGAGTGTCTTTGTAGTTGTACTTGCATCTTCTAATGTGTTCCACTGATCCTCAGGTCTATTTCTTTGCCAGTACCAAGCTGATTTTATCACTGTGGCTTTATAGTACTGTTTCAAGTCAGGAATTGAGATCCCTCCTGCCTTGCTTTTGTTGCCTAGAATTGCCTTTGCTATTCTAGGTTTCTTCTGTTTCCAAATGAATTTTAGTAGTGTGTTCTCTAGATCTGTGAGGTATGTCAATGGTATTTTGATTGGGATTGCGTTAAATCTGTATAACAGTTTTGGGAGTATAGCCATTTTCACAATGTTAGTTCTTCCTAACCAAGAGCAAGGAATGTCCTTCCATTTTCTAATATCCTCTTCAATCTCCTTTTTCAGCGTAGTATAATTTTCAGCATATAGGTCTTTTACATTTTTAGTTAGGTTGATTCCTAAGTATTTCATTTTTTTAGAATGTAGACTGGTGCAACCATTAGGGAAATCCATATGGAGAATTCTCAGAAGACTAGGATTGGAAGTTCCATTCAATCCAGCTATCCCCCTCCTGGGTATTTTCCCCAAAGAACTGAAAAGTTCATATCACAGTGCTTTATGTGCACCCATGTTCATAGCTGCACAACTTGTGATAGCTAAATCCTGGAAATAACCAAGATACCCATCAACTGCAGAGTGGATGAAAAAGATGTGGCATTTTTATACAATGGACTATTACTCAGCTATAAAAAAAGGATGATCTTGAGGCCTTCATAGGCAAATGGAGACAACTTGAGACTATCCTCATTAGTGAAATAAATAAGAATCATATTTATAAATATCATATTGTGTCTCTAGTGTAAAAAGTTAATAAGAACTACAAGTGTAATAAAACCAAAATGTGTAATTGCTATTGTAAAAAAGAGAGGAAAAGAAAGTGCTCTAAGGGATAT
>PVLA01019440.1:0-12274 GCA_004027455.1 Hydrochoerus hydrochaeris
ATTCAGATTTCCAAAGTAAATAGTGGCCTCCAGATAGAGAGGCTTTAGCTAAATCTTTCCACTCATTTGGTATAATCCAACCCTGTGTCATGGAATCTAGGACAGCAAGGGTGAAGGTAGCTATGGGGCCGTATTGAGTGATTGCTGTTTTTAATTCCTTTAAAGTAGTTACTGTGAATGGCGTATGGGTCCTTAATGATCTGCGGGGCCGGCGGCGCCATTTTGAGTGTCAAACAGGGCAGCGCCATTTTGAATTTCAAACAGGGCAGCGCCATTTTGAATGTCCTCGTTTGTCCCAGACAAAGGAAGTGGTGGCAAGTCTCCATCTTGAAGCAGCTCTTTACTATCAAGAATTACAGAGCCGGGACGACTGGGCACACTGGACGTGTCTGAGGGTGGCTTTGGGGTAGGATTGTGGGAGGATCGTAGTGCAGCCTCACCTTGAGTAAGCGTTTTGTTAACTTGGGGATCTGCATGACGTTGGGTTAGCAGCTCAGAAATTAAGGTCCAACATGGAAAAGAGGTCATCGGGACTTTTCTCCTGTCCCCTCTGGGACCAAAAACTCTATAGTATTTTAAAGCATTTCCTAATGTTTCCCATCTTTTAGTATCAATGGAGCCCTCTGGAGGGAATCAGGGGCAAGTTTAATAAATCTTTTGTTTTAACCCTTATCTCTCTTGCTTTGAGGGCCTTACTCAGGCCAGCAACGAACAATTTGTGTTCACTTAACGCTTGACCCAAGCCGATTACGTTCACTTACCATGATTTGGACAAGCCGTCAGGCAGTCATCTGTACAGATCACAGGGATGGAGTCCCCCCAGCTACCGTGGCCACAGCTTTTCCTCTGTGAACGATCCCTCATTGACCTCCTCGTATTGGGGCCCTCACGCTGGGTGCCACTTGATCCGGCCTGCGGACCAATGCGTGAGTTTTCCCCTAGAGGAAGGAAAATGGGGCTGGGGCAGGGTGAAGAGAGAGAGATGAAGGCAAGTTGAAGTTTCCCAATCAAACCTCGTTTATTGAACAATGTTCCTGGCTCATAAAGAAGTGGGGGTGGGAAGTTACAGATGGGTCACTGTCATTTCCTGGGTGGGGCGAGAGGATCCTGGGAAATGTAGGCCGATGCACTGGACGCCCACAGGATGGAGAGATGGAGCTGCAGCCATGAAGCTATCATGCTGCTCCCTACATTCAGTAGTTGTTTTTTGTTTTGAATATTGTATTATTCAGTTCCTACATTGTTACTTGCTTCCTCTATAGACAATGCTTTACCTCATTTATGTTCATGATAAAGTCTACTTTAAAGTCATTATCTTCTAATTCCAGCATCTGGGATATCATGGGTTTAGTTTTATTGGTTGTCTTTTTAATTAGTAGGTATATATTCACCTGTTTGATTATATGTTTAACAA
Organism: Hydrochoerus hydrochaeris; assembly: GCA_004027455.1. Classification (NCBI taxonomy): domain Eukaryota; kingdom Metazoa; phylum Chordata; class Mammalia; order Rodentia; family Hydrochaeridae; genus Hydrochoerus; species Hydrochoerus hydrochaeris. Next base: position 1,415 of record PVLA01019440.1, read on the forward strand.
TTTTGGAGCATATCCTGCTGTATCTAGAGACTGATTCACTTACATTTTCATAAAAGAAATAAAAAACAGTACAAAATGTTTTATTTCTGCAGGTAGTTATTTTGGCTCAAACAATTTTGCATGGTACCAACCAAATGCTGCACTTAAGCTCAAAGTCATTTTTGAAAATAAAAAGTCATTTCTTTCAAGTGTGATCTTCACTGATTTATTCACTGATTAGTAAACAGGAAAACTCAACAGGTTTCTCTATCTATCTGTGTATCATCTACCTATCTAATCATTGCCTATTTTTTGCAGTACTTGGGATGGGAACCATGGACTTCACACAATGCTACCTCCCCAGCCTTTTAAAAAATTATGTTTTCATTTATTTGTTCTTGCTATTTTTCCCAAATTGTGGTTGAACATGTGATCCTCCTGCTTTAGTCTCCCAGAAAGTGGGATTACAGGTAGGCACCACCATGCTTGTCTTATATTAGTGAATTCCAGTAAACTCAATAGTTAAATTATTTTTTGTATTTTTCCAGTCAATGATTATTATTTGTAGGCAAGTTGGTTCAGTAGCATTTTTTGAGTGACACAAGGGGCAGAAAATCTCACTTTTAATTTGTTTAGTCTGTTAGCCCTGAAACCTTTTATGAAAATTATTATGAAACTATCTTTCTTGATATTTTATTGCTTTTGCATTTGAGTAATAGTTAAAAAGACTTTTCCTATGTTCAAAACCTGCTTTTTTCCAATACTTATAGGGATGGTTTGATTTAAGATATTGAGGTATCTGTCTGCTGTAATTTACTCCACAGTTCTTCCTATATATGGGTTTGTCATTGTTAATTATATAATTATATATACTATTGATCCTTATCTTCTAGTGCTTTACACACTTCCTGTCTAATACTCTATTTTAATATCCATTTAATTTTTACAGTTGAGTTGGTGGCAGGAGAAAACATTTAAAATTACATTGACTCATACTTACAGAACAATATTAAGAACTACTTGAAACAGTAGTTTTCTTTGCTTTATTATTGTAATATTCTCCATAAGTGCTGGGATTTGTAATGATGTGCAAATGTGTGTATGCAAATATACATATGAACAATCAAATACATCTATATAACCACTACAAGAAAGTCTATGAAAGTCTGTATTTTTTTAGAAATCATATTGTTAATTGTGCTCAAATGCTTTTAAAAAGCATGAGGAGAAAATTATATAATTTTGTTTTTAATGTCAAAATTATGAATTTTATTAGTATATAACACTGATATATCTTTGCTTTCCTGATATACATCTCACATGATCACCTCATATGATTATTGTCTTTATTATATAGTTCCAGTATAATTTTTGATGCAGGTATTAACAAGAAAGAAAGTTTTAAGGTCTTGAGCATAAGCATCAAGTTTAATCCTATATTTGTTATTGATTGCTGAAATACACTTACATTTTGTAAGAACATAGAACAATTTTAAACAATGCATATTTGAGATACACAAATCATCAAAGAGGACTAAAAGTATATGTGAGACAGGGCACACAGATTAACACATGTGTATATCTATATATCTGTTTTGGGTTTATCTTTTTTATTTTAAAGAGAATAAAACAAAAGAGGGCATATATAAGCAGATCAGAACAGAACAATGTAAGCAACACAGCACTTCACAACAAGACAATTGGATATTAACAGTAGCTATCATAATGTCTCTTTCTTTGAAATAGTTGTGCTTAGCTTTACACACAATAATGTCAAACATAACAAAATAGAATAAAACCACTCAAGAGAATGAAACTATTACAAGGCATTCTGAACCAAATAACCGAAGATGATCAATGGCTACTACATTATCTCATTTTCCATGAAAAACTTGTTTATACCATCATACATATTAAAATCCAGTAAGACACAATATGACAGAACCAATGGTAGTAGAAAAATAAAAGCATGGTAGGACTTCAGAGCAAGATGATATTAAATCAACAATGGCTGCCATATTGTCTTTTTTTCAAAGTAATTATTCATACCATCACATATTAAGATCAAGCAAAATAGAATAAAACCATTCCAACCAATGAATGAAAACATAAGACTTCAAAGCAATATAATGGTGAACCATGATTACCATAAAATCTTCTGTACTCTTACCATTCCTTACACTAGGGAGACTATATGGTTTCTATACATGTGAGTTTGATTTATTCCACTTATGAGTATGGATTTGGGAAGGTTAATATAAAGATTTGGGAATAATTTGCAAAATTAATTAAATTAATTAAATAAATTGTTTACATATTATCACAGTTGTGGTTTGCTTAAATGTCCCCCAAAAGCCTTGTCAGTCATGCAGGTGACTGAATCTAGTGTTTGCGATTGGTTCATTGTCTAGTGCTGGCATTGTCAGTGTGAGTGCCACACCTGCCAAGGGGTGAGTAACAGGCATATGATGTAGGGGAGGGAAGAAGTATGCTTTCCCTCTTTTTTGCCCTTTTGCTCTTGTCTTTTGTGGCCACCATGAATAACTGCCTTACAGCCACACTACCCTGCCTTGGAGCCAGCTGAGTATAGACTAAACCCTCCAAAAACTGTAAGATAGATAAATCTTTCCTCCCTTCATTTTGGACATCAGGTATTTTGTCCCAGCAATAAGAGAAAAGTAACCAAGACAATCACTAAGTGCTGTAATGCAGGATATTTGTGCCATCGATACTATTTAGATCTTACTTTCATGGTTTGATTTACATTTTATTTTAATCATATCTTGTGCATGTGTCATCCATAATATGTTCAGCCCTCTGGAGCAATGACCCAGGTGAATTAATCTGAAGACTGGTAACCTGTTTTGTCAACAGTGGGCATTGAAGAAAAGTGTTCATAGGACAGATAAAGCTTTACCTTGTGGATTGTTGTCTGGAGATGCAGAACAGATGGAACAAGGAATCATATCACAAATCCATATAAGTAGTTAAATAAACATATCAGGTTGGAAAATCTGAGAAGTTATTTTGAGCTCATTGGTGCATAGTCCTCTTCCCATACAGGGCAATTAGCATTTCAGAAAGGGCAGTTTACATGCAACTGCAATTTCTTATAAAAAATGAGAACATAGAAAAAAATGTACACTAAGTTTTGACTCCATGGATTTTTGAACAACCATGCTGAACAACTTCTTCGTGTGATCTGATGAAAATGAATCCTGGTGATTTCATCCTGAGGCTACTTTTCCTGGCTCAGACTGGGGTTGGAGTAGTGGGGAATACTTTTCTTTTCTCAGTCTATGCCCCTACATCCTGTATTGCCCATGCACCAAGGCCTACACAGCTGATTCTCACCCACATGGCTGTGGCCAACTTCTTATTTCAGCTCTGCAAGGGGATTCCCCACATTATGTTAATCTGGGGAATAACACCCATCCTGGGAAATGTGGGATACAAAATTGTCTATTATATCAACAGAGTGGCCAGGGGCCTTTCTCTCTGCACCACTTGACTCCTGAGCACCTTTCAGGCCATCACCATAAGCCCCAGACCAGGAGGGATGATAAGCCTTAAATACCGAGCTTGGAAGAGCATCAGTTTCTCCTGTGTGCTATGCTGGATCTTCAACTAACTGATGAATAACTTTATTCCTATATATATGGAGGACATTCAAAATGGCCACAATTCTACCAAAGTTCTTGACTACAGTCTATGTTCTTCCAGAGATTCTGAAAGAAGTACTCCAAGATATACTTTCTATGACACTGGCAGATGTTGTGTTCCTGACACTCATGGCTGAGGCAAGTGCCTACATGGTACTTCTCCTATATGGACATCATCAGGCAGTGAAGCACATTCACACCATCAAGTCCCACAGATTCTCCCCTGAGGCAAAAGCCACTCAAACTATCCTGATTCTAGCAAGCACCTTCATTGTATCTTATTTAATCAATTCTTTTCTTACCATATATAATACTCTCATTTTAAAATCTCACCTCTGGCTGCATCATACAAATGCATTTCTGGCAGCCTGTTATTCCACTATCAGCCCCTTGATTCTGATGCTTTGAGAGTCTCGAGCACCAAACTGCTGCTCTTAAATTGTGAAGTTGTAAAAACTTGACAGTGGTCCCATTAATCATATTCATTGAAGGATGAGAGAATGCCTAGAACATAGAATACAAGTACAACATACCTTTGGTAAAAAGATTACTGAAGTATTGACCAAGCTGGGTGGAAGCTTTGAGCTCCACAAGGCAGATGTGCCACCAAGTTACTGTATTTTTATTATTATGCTGATGGTTACTGGCTATATTTTTCTTTTAAAATATTTTGGAAACATGGAAGGAAGTATAGGTAGAAATAACTTGGAGACATGCTAGAGTTCCAATTGAATTAGCAGTAGTAATCCTTACAGAACCGCGGAAAATAATTATAAAATTCACATGGAGTCAGAAATGACCTAAAATAACAAAAGCAACTTTGGGTAACAGGGGCATGGCAGGAAACACAACAATCCTGGACTTCACATCATATACTACAAAGATACAGTGATAAAAGCTACAGGTATTGACAAAAACAGCAACACAGTCTTGTGAATCAGTGAACAATGAAATAGAAGATGTGGAAACAACTCCAGACACATTCAGATACACTATCTTTAACAAATGGGCAAAATACTTTCTCTGAAGGAAGGATAGCCTCTTTAAAATGACGCTGAGAAAACTAGCTATCCACGTGCTGAAGTTGAACCCAGACTCGTATTTCTCATCGTGCAGTAAGCTAAAATAAAAAATGGATCACAGATTTAAATGTTAAAACAGAAACATTTAATCTGTCAAGAAATAGGTGAAACTCTTGAAAAATAGGCATAGGTAAAGACTTTTTGAACAGAACCCCAGTTGCAAAAGAAATACTAGTGAGAACCAACAAATGGATCACATCAAATTAAAAAAAATTTGCACAGCAACAGAGCACACCAACTGAGAGAAGAGACAATACACAAAATAAGGGGAAAATTCAAAGATATTTCTCAGACAAAGAACTAATATCTAGAATATATGAAGAATTAAAAAACATTGAACCCCCAAGTTTAAAGGGGTTCAAGAAACAGGCATCTAAACCAAAAGACACTTCTCACCTAAAGAAGTGCAAATAGTTAACAGATACTTTTTAAGAAGCTCAACATCATTGGCTACTTGGCAAATGCAAATTAAAACAATGCTGAGATTCTATCTTACTCCAGAAAGAATGGCCATCATCAAGGAATTAAATAATAACAAATGCTTGAGAGACTATGGGGGGAAAGGAACACTTCCTCATTCTTGGTAAGAATGAAAACTGGTACAGCCACTATGACAATCTATGTGTAGAATCCTCAAAAAAACTAAAAATAGGCCATCTTTGATGCTCAACCCAGGTGAACAGTGTGGGCCCCTCCCATCACCATCTCAACCATGCAACCCAGGTGAATAGCATGGAGGGCAAAGTCTTCAGTTGTCATCTCTGCCAACACTGGGACCCAGATGAGCAGCATGGGCCCCTCCCATCATCACTATCACCCCAATTGAAAGTCAGGTGAACCATGTGGGAAGGTCCTGCCCCTCACTGCTGCCACAACCAGGATGACTCACTCCAGAAGACCTAGAGACAGAGGGAGCACCAGCAACACAGTGGGGTCCAATTAGGTGCACAGGGTGGACAGGCAGGACTAGAGGCATGAAATATCCAAAGCAACAGTAATTATATGAGCCAACAGGTGGTAAGTTAGGTGAACTAGCATTGTGCTTGGGGGCAAGACACACAGAATAGGAGTAGGCAGATGGGACTGCCCTGCTCTCTTTTTTTGTTGCTGTTATTTTGTTCTTTTCTTTTTTTCCTTTTTCTCTGTTTTTAAATGATTGATGAGAACTCCAGTAATAGAAAACTAATCTCATTCCCCAAACCCAGAGAACAAGTTCAGATAATTCCTTGCTTTCTCCATCATTCTTTCTCTTCTGCCCTCTCCTATAGTTTCCCAAAGTTTGTGTGATCATTTGTCTGGCAGACTTTCTTCTACTTTCTTTTCAGTTATTGTTGTTTTGTCCACTCTTCTTAAATCTCCACACCACAGGGTAAAACCACTCTATCAAAGGAAAACACTTTGAATACAAGCTCCCAATTTATAATCAGTTCCATAATATTTTAGTAGATTTGCTCCTATCATTTAAGGTACAAAATCAATAGCTACCACATTTTTCTAGTTTTTAATCTGCTCTTGATGCTATTTTTATTGCTAATTACATTACATTAGCGAGGATGTCATATCCATTGTAGTCAGTTGTTCTTCTTTCTGTAACAATACTGGGAAGCCCTAATATAATAACCTCATCACAGCCCAGCACCAAAGAACTGGTGACTCAGCCAAACAAATACCAATATTTCACTGTTTAATTAACTGGGAAGGTAGGATCTTGGAAGAGACACAAGCCAAAAACATTCTAAGTACAGAACATATCTACAAGGAACACATTTTTCCTAGAGAGGACTTGATACTAGTGATATAGATACTTATACAAAAACTTACAAGAACAAACACAGAAAGCAAAATAAAAACTTTTGAAATGGAAAATGACAAGATACAAAAGCAAAATGCAACCACAGCCCTTTAGCTCACTCAGAACAAGTCTAGGAGACAATAAGATAGAAGAAATATCATGCCTGATATTTCTGAAATGATAGCAACCAAGTAAAGAAATAAATCCAAGAGGTGATAGAGGAAATCAAATTAGAAATAATCTTCCAGGTAAAAAAGAAATGTCAACATTTATAAAGAAATTGCTCAGTTAGTCTAGAGATAAATAAAAAAATAGATAGTGATAGGAAGTGGATGAAAACAATGAATACTCTATATAAGAAAGAAGTAAAATGCATGAAATGCATCCAAATAGATATCCAGGAAATCAAAAATTCTATTAAAAGCTGGAAAAACTGCTTGAATGAAAATGAAGACAGACTTTCAGAGCTTGAAGACAGAATCTCTGCTTGTAATCTTGAAAGGAAAGATCTCTTGAAAATAATAAAACATCATGAAATGGCGATTCAACAGCTGAAAGATGACTCAAAGAAAAATAATATATGAATAATTGGTGTCAATGAAAAAGCAGGAGTCAACAAAATGACATTTTAAGCACTATTTGCTTAAGTAATGACAGAAAACTTCCCAAGCAAGAGCAAAAAGTCTGACATACAGATAAGTGAGGCATATAGTACTCCAATCAGCATTAACTGAAATAAATCTACAGCCAGAGATATAATAATAAATATACCAGAAATTCAGCACAAGAACAAAATATTAAAAGCTGTTAGAGAAAAGAAACAGTGCCTGTAAAGGAAGGCCATCAGAATCATGACTGGCTTCTCAACACAAACCCTCAGGTCAGGAAGAATGTGGAGTGAAGTATTTCAAGTTGTGAAAGAAAACATTTTCTAACCCATATTGATGTATCCTGAAAAATTATCTTTCAGAATTAATGGAGAATTAGCATACTTCCATGAAAAAGAACAACTGAAGAAATTCATGACCACAAAACCGACCATACAAACAGTACTGAAAGATATTCTAGAAAGAGATAAAAATAGCCACAATACCAAGAACAATAACAGGAAGACTGAAAATCAAAGGATGGAAAACAATACTCCATGCAACAGAACTCAGAAAAAATCAGAGGTAGCTATTCTGTTTGCAGACAATGTGAACTTCAAACCAGGAATGATTAAAAGTGTTACAGAAGGTGATCACATACTTGTTGGGGGAAAATTCAGGGGAAAGAGAAAACAGTCATATATATGCACCATATACAAGAGCACCCAAGTATATGACAAATACTAATAGACATGGAAAATCAAATGAGCAGTAACACAATTGTAATGGAGAATATAAATACCGCATTGTCACAAAGAGATAAAGCAACTAGATAAAAATTCAGCAAACAAACAAAAAAACTGGACCAAACCAGTGAACAAATGAACTTAGGAGACATTTACAGAGTGTTCCACTCAGCAGTATCACAATACACATCCTTCCCAGCTGTGTACAGGAAATTCTATAAAATGGATCATATACTAGCACAGAGCATGCTTAAGTAAATGCAAAGGAACTGAAATTATCCCATGCATATTATCTGATCATAGTGCAATGAAATGGGAAATTAATGGGAAAATAGACTGCAAAAATTTGATAAACACATTAAAATTAATTAACATTCTCCTGAGCAACCAATAGGTCACAGGTGAAATTAAAGAAGAAATTTAAAAGCATCTACAATCAAAAGAAAATGCAGATACAACAAACTAGAACCAATGGGATGCAATGAAAGTAATTCTAAGAGGGAAATTTGTAGTTGTGAATTCTCATATCAGGGAAACAGAACAAATGGAAATAAACAGCCTAATACTGCACCTCAAGCTTCTGGAAAAAGAAGAGCAAATCAAGCCCATACACGAGAAGAAATTATAAAGGTCAGAGTAGAAATTGGTGCAACTGAGATTAAGAAACCAACACAAACAATTAATGAAATGAAGGGTTGATTCTTTGAAAGAATAAATAAAATTGATAACCCCCTAGCCATCATTATTAAATAAAAGAGAAAAAGCTAAAATTTATGCAGTGAAGTGTGAAAAGGATAAACCAGTACAGATCCTGTGGAAATTAAGAGCTTTGAAAATCTTTACTTTCATAGGTTGGAAAACACAGAAAAAAATAGGCAGATTCTTAGAAACATGAGTTACCAAAGTTGAATCAAGAAGATATAAACTTGTGAATGACCCAATATTAATTAATGAAATTTAAAATTAATTAAAAACTTACCAACAAAGAAAAGCTCAGGTCTTGATGAATTCCCTGCTGAATTCTACAAGACATTTAGAAAATCTTTAATGCTGATACTCCTAGAAACTCTTCAATGAAACTGAAAGGGAAGCAATTCTACCTAACTCATTCCTGAAGGCAGGTATTACCATGATACCAAATTCAGATAAAGACTTAACCAATTAAAGAGAACTATATGCCAATCTCTCTACTAAACATAGATGCAAAAATTCTCAGTAAAATATTAGCAACATCAAGAAGATTATACATCATGACCAAGTGGGAGTGTAGACTGGTGCATCTGTTGTGGAAATAAGTGTGGCAATTCCTCAAAAACCTAGGATTAGAGGCCCTATTTGACTCAGCTGTTCCCATTCTAGGTATTTTCCGAGAAGAACTAAAACATCATAACACAGAATATATGTGCACCCATGTTTACAGCAGCACAACTTATAATAGGTAAATCTTGGAAACAACCCAAATGCCCATCAACTGAAGGATGGATAAAAAAGATGTTTTTATACAATGGAGTAACTACTCAGCTATAAATGAAGATCAACTTGAGGCTCTTATAGGTTAATGGATGCAACTTGAGACACTACGCATAAATGAAATAAGTCAAACTCACATGTGTAAACATGGTATTGTCTCTCTAGCATGAGAAACTGAAAGAGGAAAGGTCTAAAATGTACAATAAATATTGTGAAAGGGGAAGAAACTGCTGAAAAGGAAAAATGAACAGGGATAGTGTTAATGAAAAATGAAGGAATGGAAAAGAACACATACACACCAGACAGCTAAGAATTGTACTACTCATTTCTATTAGTTCATAAAAACAAGTGGTTTATGCTTATTATATTTGACCACTTTTCATGTCTATGTTGTATTTTATTTAAAGAGAGAAAAAACAGGAAAAAGGTAGAAATATTATAGAATTTCAAGAAAAGAAGATAAACAGTAACAAATCACCACTTGCTACATTACATATTGTTCTTTTAGAAATAGTTATGCAAGTTACAGGATTAAAGCACACAAAGTGGACACTAGAGCAGTGAGAGTGCAAGCAGATCTGCTCAACAATCCAACAAGAACCTAGAATTACGGTCATCAATCCCACACACCTAAACATACATGCAGCTATATCTTTTATAGTGCTTTCTATTTCCTCGTTTTTTTACAATAGCAATTATACATTTTTAAATTTTTATTTGAAGAGAAGAAAAGAAAAGCAAAACAGAAAAAAGGGTAGCAACAGTACAGAATTCTAAAAGAAAGAAAGAAAAAGAAACATGAGCAAAAGCCCCACTAAGAAATCAGTAATTTATAAATTACATACTGTCATCCTGGATGTAGTTGTTCAAGTTACAAAGTTAAAGGGTACATAGTAAATATTCAAACAGTCAGACTACAGACAGTTCTGCTCAAAGATCCAACAAAAGTTCAGCAATATGGTCATCTATTTTACACACTCAAACATACATGCAGTTATATCCCTTAGAGAGCTTTCTTTTCCTCTCTTTTTTACAATAGCAATTACACATTTTGGTTTTCTTACACTTGTAGTTCTTATTTACTTTTTACACTAGAGACACAATATGATGTTTATAAATATGATTCTTATTTATTCCACTAATGAGGATAGTCTCAAGTTGTCTCCATCTGCCTATGAAGGCCTCAAGATCATTCTTTTTTATAGCTGGTTACATTGTATAAAAATGCCACATCATTTTCATCCACTCTGCAGTTGATGGGCATCTTGGTTGTTTCCAGGATTTAGCTATCACAAATTGTGCAGCTATGAACATGGGTGCACATATATCACTGTGATATGAAATTTTCAGGTCTTTGGGGAAAATACCCAGGAAGGGAATAGCTAGATTCAATGGGGCTTCCAATCCTAGTCTTCTGAGAATTCTCCACATGGATTTCCATAATGGTTGCACCAGTATACATTCCCACCAACAGTGGAGCAGTGTTCCTTTTTCCCCAAAGCCTTGCCAACCTTTGTTATGAGTTGATTTCTTGATGGCAGC
>PVLA01019441.1:0-12246 GCA_004027455.1 Hydrochoerus hydrochaeris
TTTTGACAATTTTACAGTTTTATCAGTTTTTACCCCTTGCAGACTGTACTATATTGTGCCAAACAGACTTGATGTGAAGGGAGGGGGAAAGAAAGACAAAGGAAAGAATAAGTCAATGACAAGTGAAAGAAAGAAGAGATATCAATAAGTGAAAAGGAGATGTAGGATCAGACTCAGCTTGAGTTATTTTTACAAGTGTAAAGGGCAATTATTGAGTTCATGAGACTATTTTTGGAGCTTGGAAGGGGAATAGTCCTCAAACCTCTCATCACTGGGACAAAATATCCAACACCTGAAACTTCAAAGAAGGGAGATTTATATTTAACTGACTGTTCAGTCCTTAGTTAGTTAGTTCCAAGGCAGAACACCATGCCAGAGAAGAAGGAAAAGGAGATTTGCTCATGGCATGGCAGACAGGAAGCACAGATGATCAACAGAAGAGCATGCAGAAAAATAGACACACCCAGTGGCCCATCTTTTGCAGTCTTACTTACTAAGAGTAGGTCAGAATTAAATGTCCATAATAAAATCTTTTATTAAAGCCTCAACTATAAGCACATGAAGTCTTTGGGGACATCTAGATATAAAACATAATATACTCCAGTCCTAAAAATGTTCAAATATATTTCTTTATGCAAATTTTATTTATCTGTCAAATGTTTTATTAAAATGTATTTAGTCCTCTTGTAAAAAGCCTTAACAGTTCCAACATTGCCAAAAGTTGAAATCCAGTGTAATTTCTGAGATTTTTAGCTGTGAAACACTATTAAAATCAAAAATAGGAGGGGGAATTTAGCTCAGCAGCATAAACACCTGCCTTGCAAGCTTGTGGTCATGAGTTTGATCCCCGGTACAAAAAAATAAAATACAATAAAAATAGAAAAGAAAATAAAATCAAAATAAACTTTAACATGGCCCACACACAATGACACAGGATAAACAACATTCCCATTCCAAAAGGGACAAATGGGAGGTAGAGGTCAGTGAGACCAAAGTAAGACTGAAACCTGGTAGAGGAAACATTAAATTCTATAGCTGTGTATTTAGCACCCTGGGCGAGTTGTAACAAGACATGAAATCCAAAGACTTGTTCAGCCTCTGATCATATAATATTGCTTATGGTTGTTGACTTCATGGCTTGGTTCTTAGGATAAATTTGTTCAATCTTTCCCTTGACTTCCCTTCAACAGGTCACATTCCTGGATTCTCCAACTTTCTAGTTAATCCACTAAATCTTTGGTTTCACTTTCTCAGACTCATACACAACTCCTTTGGGAAGCATTCTGGATGGTCTCTTCCATGACATTCTTCAGAAATCTGAATAGAATCCTTCCTGGCACCACAACTCTTACATTATGCATGCAGTAAAAGCATCATTACAAAGATGATGCCAATATTTGTGAAAGATGGAGGAGTAATCAGACTCTCTGGAATTTCTGCTGCAGCAGCCTCTGAATGCCTGGATGGCTAAACATTAGGAACCAAATTCCAGGCACAAATTCATCAGGTGTCTGTTCTACAGGTTGGTGTCCTGGATGCTGTCCATAAAACAAAGTCTTCCATTTCTTGTCATTTTGAAGCTATAAAGGGTAGGATTTTGCAGCTTCCTGACATGACTTTCCACCATTTTATTTCTTGTTGTCCTGATCTGAAGTATTTCAATGCTAATTTTTTTCCACAATCAGGCCCTCCTCTTCTCCATCTTCAGTGGAACTTTCCAACAAATCTGAAAATTATTTAAATGAGCCTTATGTCAGATTTTTAGTATAAAACTGGGTAAAAAGCAACAACCTCCATCCATGCTATAAGCTGAATATTGGAGTTTTAAATTTTCTTTTACATAATTAATGTGCTATGCTTAATCTCACTCTTCTCAAACTCTCAGGACATGAGCAGAATGTAGACAAGGTCCTGCCAGAGAATAACAGAAATGGTCTGGAGTCCATTTGCCAATAAAGTTATTGCTCATAAAACTGAAACCTATGGAACATTCTTCCATGAGGGAGGGAGATCATATGGTGCCTATCTCAGCAGTTTGGCCTCTGAATCACTGGCTCCTTCCCTCAGGACACTAAAAATGCTCCCAAGATGACAATGGCAGGGTTGAGAGAATAAGGGATATTGTGGACCAGTAGTGGCCTCAATTTTTGTCCTCAGCCACCTTAATATTTGATTCAATCTAGTAGGTGTCTCCTTCAGATTAATTCTCTGTGTCTGGGTGTGTTCACCTCCCCTGCTTTGGAATACTCACATCACTCACTGACTCTCCTCTGAGATTCCCCTATCACCACTGTTTCTGGTTGGACATGAAGGACCTTCAGAAGATCATGTCTGTCAGGTTTTAGCATCGTGATTAAGCAATCTTCATCCTCTTTTATCTTGAAAAGTTTCTACAATATTTAGTGAGATTTTTAATATTTAGAAGTTACAAGTGAAGTTATATTGGGCTAATGCTGTCTTTAAAAGAATATTGTAATTTCAGAATGAAATTTTGAAGCATTTAATTGCAGTTTTAATTTTGTTTTTTATTTGTTTGTTTTTCATCAAATTCAATTTTCTTTTGTTCCATCTGATTCCACAGGTATCACAAATAATCTTAAGCATTTTCCATTCAAATTCCAAAGTATTCTCATTTAACTCTTCTCTTATGCTATGAAGCTGTTGGTAAGTTCAGTGTTTCACATAGGATGGATCAAGTCAGATTGCAGTACCTTTCTTACCTTTCTTTTCTCTTTCTAAACTGAAACATTGTTTTCCCATATTCCACACTTTGCCAGTTAGCAAATTCTGGATTCCTTCTGATTTGTGAATGTAATTATATCCCATGTATATGAACCCAATCTTTGTGCTATACACTGACTTTTGACTATCACTGTGTCCTATTGCCCACTCCCACTCCCTGCTCTAATTTGATAAAAGACTTTTCATTTTATCTTTTCAATTCCAACCTCTGTATCACAGGGAACAAATTTGACAAAAAATATTTATGGTACAGGAGTCTCACACTGGAATAATATCATAGGTTAAGTTTATGGTTTTGTTCATGTAAAAACTAAGTTGAACCTAACCTTGTTACACTTTAAAAGAAACAAACCCTCCTTAAACCCAGAGGAGCTCAGAAACCAGTAGGAGCATCATCAACCCCTAACTTCACCTGTAGGAACTCAGTAGAACATTGGCATCCTTGCCCCTACCTGGAGAAGCTCAGCAGCCAATGGAAGTTCCAGTACCCCTTCTCCCACCCAAAGATTCTTGGTGGGCCAAGAAGAGCCTCAGCGACCCCTCCCATTACCCAAAGACTGTTACAGGCAGACTAGTGTGAAGTTGAGTCCTTTCACCACCTAGAGGACCTTAGTGGGTTGGTAGGAGTATCAGCATCACCTCAACCCACCTGGAGTACCTTGGTGGGCACATGCGGGCATAGGTGAGTCCTCCCCCTACCCAGAGGAACTTAGTGCATCAGCAAGACCACAGGTGAGACTTTTCTGCACACATAAGATCCAGTGCCAGGCAAGTGAGAGCATTGGTGATGACTCCCAACACCTGGAGGAACCTGACTGGAACTGAAAGGTATCCAGTGACACAATAGGGCCCAGGCCTGGGTGCACACCATAGAAATGAAATGTCTTAAGCTGCAATGATAGTACAAGCTAAGGGTTGGTTCACCATAATACCCATAGACCAGTCAGCCCATGATGAGTCCATGACTCACAAAACTGGCTCTGCAGGGGAAATTAAACTGCCCTCTTCCCTATACCGTGGGATATAGCAAATGGGTGAACATCAACCACACAGTAGGGCCCTAAGACATATACAACAAACAGACAAGACCAGCAGAACTGGAAGGCCAAAATATTAACCAAGAGGTAAAGATGATAAAATAAAAAGTAAAATGCATCCTCAACCACCAGCCCATCTGGAACAAGGACAGAACATGGAAGACACACATCTGAAATTTCTCAAAATACAGTAAGTGAAGTAAAGAAAAAAATCCACGGGATACAGAAAGAATCAGATCAAAAAAATCTTTCAATAAAAATAAATAAATAAATGACAATATCAATGAAGGAATTGCACCTCAAATGACCAATATAGGAAACAAATATAATGCATGAGGCATATGCAATAAGATATACAGGAAATTAAAAATTCCATTGAAAACTGAAAAAAACTACTTGCATAAGATGGAAGATAGATTTTCAGACCTTGAAGACAGGATCATGATTGTTGATCACAAAGAAAAGTACTCTTAAAATAACAAAGGACTGGGGCAGGGGATTTAGATCAGTGGTACATCAAGTGTTTAATCCCTGGTACCAAAAAATAAACAACCCAACAAACAATAATAATGGACCATGATAGCAATTCAACAGCTCCAAGATGATGTGAAAAAAAAAGGAATATAAGACTGATAAGTGTAAATGGAAATGGAGGAGTCAATACAAATGACATAAAAATTATTTTCCTTTTGCAGAAATGATAGGAACTTTCCAAGCATGGGAGAAGAATTTGAATTGAAATGCACACAAATGAGATGTATAGAACCCCAGAATTACAATAATCAGTATGGCAGAAATTCAGCACAAAAACTATACTAAAAACTTTTAAAGAAAACAAACAGATCACCTATCAATGAAAGCTATTTATAATCTTATCCCAAAACCTCAAGGTAAGAAGAGTTTGTACTGAAGTTTTTGAAGTCCTGAAGGAAAACAACTTCCAACTAAGATTGATGTACCCTCCAATACAATCTTTTAAAATTAATGGAGAAATTACTCCATGACAAAGAACAGCAGAAGACACTCATCACCACAAAAACATCATTAGAAAGACTACTGAAAGATGTCCTAGATAAAGATAAATGTGACCACAATTCCCAATACAACAACAGAAAGAAACCACCAGGTAGAGTAAGCAATTAAACAGAGGAAAAATTCATGGAATCAACAGAAAAAACCATCGATGTAAATGGCCTCAATTCACCAGGTAAAAGAAAGACTGGTATAATAGATCAAGAAACAAGGTGCAGAAATATACATTATATAAGAAACACATTTATCTCAAAAGTAAACTCATAGCCTGAAAGTCAAAGAATTTAAAACATTATTACACAAAACAGGAACCCAGAAAAATGTAGGAGTATCTATCCTGTTTGCAGACAATGTGAACTTCAAACCAGAAGTGATAAAAAGAGATAAAGAAGGTTACTGCAAACTTCTTATGGAAAAATTCAAGAGGAAGTGATAACAATGATAAATATATAAGCACCATATACAGGAGCACCCAACTATATAAGATAAATATTGTTAGACATAAAAAAATCCTATAGGCAATAACACAATTATAATGGAGGACTTTAATAACACATTGTCACAAAGAGGCAGTTCAACTAAGCAAAAAGTCAGCAAAGAAATAATAGCACACAATAAAAATCTATGAACAAAAGGACTTAATACAAATTTACAGAGTGTTCCACCCAACAACATCAGAATACCTATTCTTTCTCAGTTACACATGGACCATTTTCTAATATAGACAATATACTAGCCCATATAACATGTTTGAATGCTAATTTTATTTTGCATTTAAAGTATTAAATTTTGAATTTAAATTATCTCATGCATATTAGCTGACCATTGAACACCAAAATTGGTAAAGAATGGCAAAATAAACTTCAAATACTACACACTCACATAGAAATTAGCAAAACCTCCTGAAGAACCAAGGAGTCACAGTTGAAACTGAAGAGAAATTAATATCTACAATCAAATGAAATGTAGTTACCACATACCAGACCCTGTGGGATGCAATGGAAGCAGTCCTGAGAAGGAAATACATGGAAGTGCACTGTCACATCAGGAAAACAGACCTAGCACAAATAAAATTTTAATGCTGCATCTCAAATTTCTAGAACAAGTAGAGCAAGTCAAGACCAAAGCCCTTAGAAGTGAGGAAATTATAAAAGTCAGAGCAGAAATTAATGCAATTGAGACCAAGAAAAATTACAAAGAATTAATGAATTGAAGAGCTGGTTCTTTGAAACAATAAACCAAACTGATAAACTCCTAACCAAACTTATCAAGAAAAGGAAAGTACAAACCCAAATAATGTGATAAGGAATAAAAAATTTGAAATCCCCTCAAATGCTATGAAAATTCACAGATCATCAACACCTACTTTTGAAAATCTTTATTCACATAGGCATGAAAACAGAAGAAATGGACAGATTCCTAGAAACATAAGAATTACCAATGCTAAATCAAGAAGATATAAAATTTTGAATAACCTAGTATCAGTTACTAAATTTGAAAATTTAATTAACAACTTATCATCAAAGAAAATCCCAGATCTTGATGGATTTATGGCTGAATTCTACAAGATATTTATAGAAGATTTAATGCAAATAGTCCTAAGGTTCTTGAATGAAATTGAAAAGGAAGTAGTTTTCCCTAACTTATTCCTGGATACAAGTAATACTCTGATACCAAAACCAGAGAAAGGCCTGACCAAAAAGAAGAGGTAAAGGTCAGTCTCCATAATAAACATAGATGCAGAAATGCTCCATAAAATACTACCAAACAAAATGCAGCAAATAAATCATCAAGGATTTTAAACATTTTAACTAAAATTGTTTCATCTCAGGAATGCAGGGATGGTTAAATATATACAAATCAATAAATGTAATACATCACATCAACAGAGCCAAAGACAATAATGCCATTATTACTTAATAGATGCAGAAAAAATCTTTTGATAAAGCCCAACATTCATTCATGAAAAAAAAAAAAACCTTTACAAAAATCAGAATAGATTGTCTCTGCCTCAATCCGATAAAACCATGTATTAAAAACCAACAGTCAACATCATACTTACCAGAAAAAAATGGAAAATTTTCATTCTGAAATCAGATAAAAAACAAAGATGTCTACAATCACCATTCATTTTGAAAATAGTTCTGGGAATATTAGCAAGAGCAATTAAACAAGAAAGAGAATTAACAAGAATATTAATAGGAAAGGAAGAAATTAATTTATCATTATTTCCAGATGAAATGATACTCTAAATAGAGCATCCCATTAATTCCACCAAAAGAATATGAGGATTGGTAAACAAATTCAGCATAATGCCTGAATAAAAAAGTCAACATTCAAAAATCAATGGGATTTGTGTACACAAAAAAAGTAACAGCTTGAACAATAACAAAAATGAAATACTTAGGAATCAATCTAACAAAGGTTGTAAAGATCTATATATTGAAAACTACTGTATTCTGAAAAAGGTGATTGCAGAGGATATCTGAAAATGGAAAGGTACATCTTGCTCTTGGATAAGAAGTAATGGCATTGTGAACATAGTCATAGTCCCAAAACTGTTACAAAATTTAATGCAATTTCTATTAAAATAACATTTGCATTTCTCATGGATTGAGAGAAAACATTGCTAAAATTATTTTGGAAACAGAAAAGACCAAGAAAAGCAAAGACAATCCTGTGCAACAAAGGTAAAGTGGGAGGCATCTCAATTCCATACTTCAAATTGCACAACAAAACTACTGTGACAAAATTAACATAGTATTTGGCAAAAAAAAAAAAAAAAACAGATCTGAGGATCAGTGGAAGAGAATAGAAGATACACTACAGATTAGAAGATACCACTATAAAGACACTATCATATCATCTTTGACAAAGAGATCAAACATGTTCACAAGAAGAACAATAGCATCTTTAATAAATGGTGCTTGGAAAACTGGTTTTTGACATGTCAAAAACTTAAACTAGACCCATATATGTCAACATGCACTAAACCAAAGTAAAAAAGGATCAAAGATCTAAATATTAAAAACAGAAACACTAAATCTACTGGAAGACAAGGTAGATAAAATCTTGAAGACATAGAATTAGGCAAACAGCTCATAAACAAAACACAAACTGCACAGGAAGTACTTCAAAGAATCAACTAGGATCTCATATTATTAAAAAGATTTGCGCATGAAAAGAAATCACCAACAGAGTAAAAAGAAGACCCACAGAATGGGAAAAATTTTTAACCAAGCATCCCTCAAACACAGGACTTCTATCATATAAAGAATTGAAAAAACTTATACCTCCCACAATTCAAAGATCCAATCTAAAAATGTGCATCTAAAATGAGTATGTACTTCTCAGATGAAAAAAAAATACAAATGACAAGGAAACATATGAAGAAATGTTCAACATCACTGGTCAATTGATAAATGCAAATTAAAACAACACTGAGATTTTATATCATCCTGGAAGAATGGCTACCATTCAGAAATAAACCAATAAAAAATGTTGGCAGAGCTGTGGAGAAAAAGGAAATATCTTGTAATATAAATAATTACTTTGAAGATAATAATACTCAAAATATTAACCAGTGTTAGGTGATAGTAAAATGGTAGAACCTACTTTAACATAGTGGATCCTTTGCTTATGGTGATTGAGAGAGGACTCAGCAAGAAGACAAATCACAACTTCCCATGAGCCAGGCTCTGCCCTGGCAATGTGGAAAAAGACTCAGTAATAAAACAAAGCACACCTTCTGGTGAGCCAGGCTACACCATGCGGATCAGAAATAGACTCAGCAAGAAGACAAAGCATGCCTTCCTGTAAGCCAGCCAGTGCACAGGCTGGGAAAACAGAAGAGCTTCCTATACCCCACCACAAGCCTACCCCCAGTAAGCAACTGGCTGATTTGAAGGATAGAGGATAAAATGATAGCAACTGAGTTAAAGGGAATAGGTTGATGTTTATGCTGTTTGGTTTACTTTGCAGGCCTGGGGCTGGTGTTCTGGGCATCTATTTGGAGGATGACCATGTATATTGTGGCAACCGTGGGGTATTCCCTCCCATTTTGTTTTTGAAATCCAACAATTGTTTCTCTTTTACTGCTTTGTTTTATTGGTGTATCTGGTAACATGCACAACTATTTTGAAGATAAAAATATTCAGTATAGCAATCATTATTAAATTCCAATCATCTTGTTTTAAATGCCTACATAGCTATTGTTGTTTTCTTGTTGTTGCTGTTGTTGTTGTTGCTATTTTGCTTCTGTCATTGTTTTAGGTTTCCTTGTGTCTTGATTTTCCTGTTTTGTTCTTTTATTCTTTAAAATAAAAAATGTATAACAAATATTGTGAATTGGAATGAAGCATTTCAAAACAAACGACAAACTGTGTTAGGGGAAAGGAAGAATGAGTAAAAGGGAAAATCACAAGTATATACAACATAGTTAAGGTAGTTACACAGCTATCTTCTGTTTCTTCCTTAAAAAGTAATGTTTTGTGCTAATATTGCCTAGTATAGATATCATGCCTATGTCCTGTAGTCTGAATAACTACAAGACAGCAACACACAATGTACTGAGCATTGTAACTGTCCTACTACCCTGTTTTGAAACTCATTTTCACTGTTTATTTGTTTTTATTTTTAAAATAAAATTAAAAAATTATTAATCAGTGCTTAACTTCTATTTTTTGTTTTGACATCTGCATCATTATTTTAGTTTTTGCCATTTTTAAATAAAAAAGAAAAAAAGGAAACTACTCTTAAATGTGACATGCCTGTTCTTACATATGCCTTCCATTTCTTATAAAACAAATGTATATGAATACACCGTTCTTTTAAAGATGACATTTAAAAAATATTCCTCTACACTTCTGTTTCTCTTGACCAAAAAATCTACTATGAATTTCATAGTATTCTTTCCATTTTTCCAATCCCTTTGGGAAATAACCTTCATGTACACAAATACACACACATAAAGGCATACAGATAAAATAATATTGCTGTTTCTTGATTTATCTATTAATATAATCATACTAAGTATATAATTCTTTAACTTTCCTTTTCATACAATAGTAATTATATTTAAACTACTGTAATGGAAAAAGAAATATAATTTATTTTAACTACTGTATAGATGATCAATATTGCTCAGTATATATGTATAGGTGAAGCATTCACTTTTTTGTTTAATTAGAAAACATTCTATAGTAAATATCATTGTTTATGATTGCACATGCACATGCATCAGAATTTTTCTAAGCAAATACGTATATATGAAATAAGCCATTCATGTTAGAGAGTTAACTATTGTCAGAAACTGCATTAAAAACTATGTATAGTTCACCTCATTTAATTCTCACAATAACAACTTAAAACACAGAGTATCTTTACAAATTTTTTCAAGTCTTTAATGAGATGCATAATTAATGCCTTTGAAAAGGAGGAGATCCCTAGAAAAGCTTGGGACCATCGATCCTGGTGGCTGGGTGCCCACCCAGTCCCTTTAGGACACTGGACTAGGCTCCAGAGGTTCCAAAGGCTTGAGTAGACCATGCCCAGTGAACTTCTTTCAACCAGGGAAACTAGGCACACCACGCAAGGGGAGCCAAAGCCACGTGAGTCCCAGTAGCAGAGAGCACAGGATGTGATTTCCAACACACTCAGTAAAAGCTTTGGAAAATTGCTGGAAACATGGAAATATAGGAAAATGACAAAATGAAACACCAAAATGTTATCTTAAACCTCCAGCTCATCCCAAGAAAACCTAGGAGCCATGTACATAGAAGAAAATACTACACATACACCTTAAATGCCTGAAATGACATCAACTGAAATAAAGAAGCCACTATGGGAAGCTATGAGGGAACTCAAATCAGAAATAAACTCCCAGGTAAAAAAATAAATGATAAAAGTACTGAAAGAAATACTGAGTGCATCCAACAAAGACACAGTTAAAAAATTAGAGGAACAAAGCAAAATGATAGAAATCCTGAATGAACAGTTTAAGAAACAAACAGAATATTTATGAATCAGATTCAAAGAGATATACAGGAAATCAAAAACTATTGAAAGCTGCAAAAACCACCTCAACAAAAGTGAAGAAAGTATTTCAGACCTCGAAGATAAGAATGCAGCTAGTGAATACAAAAGGAAAGAACTTCTAAATATAACAAGAATTCAGGAAATAGCAATTCAACTGCTGCAAGATGATGCAAAGAAAAACAACATAAGATTAATAGGGATAAATGAAAAAGGAGGGGGAAACACAAATGATGTCAAGAGCCTATTTAAAGAAGTAATAGCTGAAAACTTCTCAAACATGATTATGGAAACTGACATAAAGATTAGTGAAACATATATAACTCCAAATAGCCATAACCAAAACAAAACTACACACAGGCATATAATAACTACCATCCCACAAAATCCAACATAAAACAATATTAAAAACAGAGAGAAAAGACAGATCACCTATAAAGGAAAAAATATCAGAATCAAGCAGACTTCTCAACACAAACAACATAGTCAAGAAGAACATGGAGTGAAGTGTTTCAGATACTAAAGGAAAACATCTTCCAACCCAAACTGATGTACCTTGCAAAACTGTACTTCAAAATGGATGGAGAAATCAGATACTTTCATGACAAAGAACAGCTAAAGAACTTCATGATCACCAAAACCAACCCTACAAAGAATACTGAAAGACATTATAGATACACATAGGAAAAAACCACTAAGCAAGACACACAATTAAAAAGACTGGAAAGTTAAGATACAACATCAGAAAGATAACATGTCAACAATAAACCAATATATGATAGTTATAACCATTACTTTAAATGGCCTCAATTCACCTATTAAGAGAAACAGACTGGCAGAATGGATGAAGAAACAATGTCCAACTATATGGTGTCTACAAGAAAGCCATCTAACCCAAAAGGAAACTCATAGACTGAAAGTCAAGGGATGGAAAAGAACACTTCATGCAACAGGAACTCAAAAAAATAGGGGTAGCTATTCGGTTTGCAGCCCATGCAAACTTCAAATCAAGAATTATCCAAAGAGATAAAGAAGGTCACTACATACTAGTTAGGGGAAGGCTGCAAGAGGAAGAGTTAATAATCTTAAATATATATGCACCAAATTTCAGAGCACCCTGCTACACAAAGCAAGTATTAACAGGAATTTTTCATCAAATAGGCAATAACACAATTATAAATGGAGACTTTAACACACCATTGACACAAAGGGATAGATCAACTAGACAGAAAATCAGCAAAGAAATTACAGAACTGAATCACACCTGTGAACAAATGGATTTGATAGATATATACAGAGTATTTCATCCCACAACATCAGAATATACATTCTTCTCAGCAGGACATGGGACATTCTCTAAAATAGACCATATACTAACCCACAGTACATATTTAAGTAAATG
>PVLA01019442.1:0-12271 GCA_004027455.1 Hydrochoerus hydrochaeris
GTTATGTGAGGCATACAGAACTCCAGCCACCTACAACCAAAACAGATCTACACCCAGACATATAATAATCAAGATACCAGAAATTCAATATAAAAACAGAATATTAAAAGCTGTCAGAGAAAAGAAACAGATTACCTATAAAGGTAAGCCCATCAGAATCACGGCTGACTTCTCAACACAGACCATCAGATCAAGAAGAGCTTGGAGCAAAGTATTCCAAACCCTGAAAGAAAATAACCTCCAGCCCAGATTGATGTACCCTGCAAAACTGTCACTAGAAATTAATGGAGAAACAAGATGCCTCCATGCCAAAGAGGAGCTGGGGGAGTTTGTGACCACCAATCCAACCCTGCAGAGAATGCTGAAGGACATTCTAGAGAGAGAGAAAAAAAAATACCAGGATTTTAGGAACAGTGGCAGAAAGGCCTCAATGAGTGGGGCAGGCAGTAGAATGAAGGAGAAAACTAGACAAAGGCAGAAAAATAACATAGCAGAAATGAGGCACAGAAGGTTAACTAGAATGGCTAACATAGATGATCTTGATACACTATGTTGTTAATAGTGCACCAGGATTTAAAACCCACATTACTCACATTACTCTGCTTAGATGTATTATATTCTGTTCCAGTCATTCTACCTGTACTAGATTTGAGGGCACAGATAGTAATCCTGAAAATAACAGGATATAGTATGGTAATCATCCTTAATTTCCTATTAACTTAATCTAAAGCTCTGTAAAACCTACACTGTTTTACCATGACTGATTATAATCAAATCTGGTTTGTTAGATTGCTGCTTTGTATTGATAGATTTTATTCAAAGCTGTTATGATTGATAGTCTGAGAGTATAGGCAACTGCACTTAAGATGACAAGATCCACTGGAATATCCACTCTGGTTTGATTATTACCTGCCTTTGAAGTTTTATACTGTCTGCAATGTTTTATTTTTACTAATATTGTTATGTACTGCTATATTCATTTATTCCTGATGATATAGGCAATTCTATTGAAGATAATAAGAAACAACACAGTAATCATTGTAGATCACCTTGTACTGTGGTTTTATATGACTTTTTGGTTTCATGTTTTTATAGGAATTTGTTTTGTTTTGTCTTGCTAAGTTTTGTTTTTCCCTCTAATACAGAAAGAATAGAAATACATGTAGAGACTTATGCATGCATAGCTGTTTGCACTCTCACTGTTTGACTATTTACTTTGTATGCTTTAATTTTGTAACTTGAACAACTATTTCTAAGAGGACAATATGTAATTTATCAACTAGTGATTTCTTATTGTTTATCTTTTTTCTGAAATTCTGTATTATCTCTACCCTTTACATGCTTTTTTTTCCTCTTTAAATAAAAATAAGTACATAGTAAAATTAAAAAAACAGGTCTTTATCTCAATCTGGTGAAAGTTATCTATGACAAACCAACAGCTAATGTCATACTAAATGGAAAGAAGTTGAAAGCTTTCTCTTCAAAATCAGGAACAAGGGAAGAATGTCTGCTATCCTTTCTGTTCAATGTATTTCTCAAAACACTGGCTAGATCAGCTAGACCAGAGAGAGAAATAGGGCTGAGGCTTTAGCTCTGCTGCACAAGCACCTGCCTAGCAGGCACAATCATGAGTTTGATCACTCGTTCAAAAAACAAAACAAAACAAAACAAAACAAAGACAAAAAAGAGAAATAAAAGGTATATAGACATAAAAGGAAGAATTTAAGTTATTAAAGGCTAAAATGCCACTAAAAGGACTCCAAGCATTAATAAGCAAATTCTGTAGTGTAGCAAGATACAAAGTCAGTGCTCAAAAATTAACAGCATCCTTCTACACCAATAGTAAACTCCCACAGAGAGATATTTTCACAGTAACATCAAGAAAAATGAAATACTTGGAGAATTAACTAATGAAGTGACAAAGACCTCTGCAATGAAAATTATAGCATTCTGAAAAAGGAGATCAAAGAGGATATCAGGAAATGGCTTTAAAGATATCCCCTTAGATAGGCAGAACCAATATAGTAAAAATGGCCATACTTCCAAAACTGTTATACAGATTTAATACAATCCCAATAAAATACCACTAGCATTCCTTACAGAACTAGAGAAAGCCACCCAAAAATTCATATAGAACCAGAAGAGACCCAAAGGCAATTCTGAGAAACAAGGGGAAGGCAGGAGGGAATCACAAGTCTGAACTTTAAGTTATACTACAAAGCTATAGTGATAAAAGAGCATGGTAATGGTAGAAAATCAAACCAAATCACACCAGATTTGGGGATCAATGTAACAGAATGGAGAATATAGAAACAACTTCAGGCACACTCAGGTACCTTATCTTTAAAAGAGGGGCCAAACACCTTCACTGGAAGAAAGACAACCTCTTTAAAAAGTGGTGATGGGTAAGTGAAGTAAATTGGACACACATGTTCAAATACTGCATGGTTTTTCTGGTGTGAGAAATGGAAAGTATTAATAAGGATCAAAATGTAGAAATTGTCAAATAGGGAAAAAATGTTCAAATGGGAAGGGAAACTAGGGAGTGGGGAGTGGGTAAAGAGAGAAGGGAAAGGAATAAGTAGAAAGAAAGCTTTTATAAATAAGGAGAGGAAGAGGAGTTTTAAAGGGAGAGGAGGGAAAGGAAAACAACAAGAATCAAGATATTTCATGTACAGATACAAATTCCATATGATGAATATTATCATTGTATTTATCTAAAATGTACCAATAAATTAATCAATTAATTTTAAAAAATGGTGCTGGGAAAACTGGCCTTCCACATGCTAAAGATTGAACCTAGACCCATATCTCTTACCTTTCACTAAACTAAAATAAAAATGCATCAAACATCTAATTATTAGAACAGAAATGTTAAACATCTAATTATTAGAACAGAAACAATCTGCTGGAAAATAGCATAGATGTAGACAGACTTTCTGGACAGAACCCCAATTGCACAAGAAAATAATAGCAAGAAACAACAAATGAGGTCATATCAAATTAAAAAGCTTCTGCACACCAAAGGAAACAAGCTAACAGAGTGAGGAAACAACCTCCAGAATGGGAAAACTTTTGACAGACACTCCTGAGACATAGGACTAACATCTAGACTATGTAAGTAACTCAAAATATGTGACTCCTCCACAATTAAAGACCCAGTAAAGAATAGGCAACAAAAATGAGTAGTCTTCTCAGATGAAGAAGTGGGAATGACCAATAAATACATGAAAAAATGTTGAGCATCGCCAACCATTTTGAAAAATGCAAATTAAAACATACTGTGATTCCATTTCATTCCAGAAACCATGGCTACCATCCAGAAATCAACTAATAACATTCTGGAGGGACTTGGCAGGCTAGGGTGGAGGAAAGAAACCCTTTTTCATTGTTGGTGGGGCTATAAACTGATAACAACCACTATGAAAGTGAGTATGGAGATTCCTCCAAAAATTAAAACTAGAGGTTCCACTGATGCAGTTATTCCCCTTCTAGGTATCTTCCTGCAAGAGTTAAAGGCATTGGACCAAAATGCTTTATGTGTATCTGTGTTTATAGTAGCAAAATTCATAATAGATTAATCCTGGAAGCAGCATATATGTTCATCAATAGATGAGTGGATAGAGAAGATTGGCATTTATATGCCATAGAGCACCACTGTACCATAAAGGATAAATTTGATTCATTTACAGGAAGATGGACGCACCTTGTAACGTAATGTTAAGTGAAGCAAATCAGACACACAAACTTAAGTGTCACATAGTTTTTCTAATATGAGAAACTCAATATATAAATACAATAGGGAAAAAGAAAAAGTTATAATCGTGTATGGCAATGTATCTAAAAGTGTACCTGGAAATAGATTGTACTCCCCAAAATAAGACCTATGCAGAAAATAAAATTCACCTGTAATTAATAACAGCTATTTCCATAGTGATGATCGGTGTCATGAGGAAGATTATATTTCACTATTCTTTTCCTTGGTGGCTACATTGTAATGTCAGGTAAGACAAGGATGGGCTGACTGGGGCTGGCAGTTTTGATCTTTAGTTAGGTCTTATTTTCTGGGAAACACAGGGTACAATTGTCTTATGTGTTTTATATATGTTTTAGGGTCTGTGTGTATGACTGTTAATCTGTATGTGTGACAGTTAAATTTCTCAGGAATTATAAGATAAATAAATGAATCTGATGCTAGTGAAAAGGGTGTGGGTATGGAGAGGAAGGGAGAAAGAAAAGTTGAGTTGTGTTACATTACATTACATGTTTTAGTTCCCCACAATGAGTGATATATATATATATATATATATATACATAAACATGAACTAATAAAATGGTCCTTTATATATAAAGAACCATTTTACTAATATATATATATGACTAATAAAATAAAAATACAATTAAAAAACTGGCATGAGAAGCTTGGTTGGGCATTTTTTTGTTTTTTTTTAAGGCAGGGTTTCACTATATGGGTCAAGTTAGCCTTGAACTCACTTTGTAGCCTAGGCTGGCCTCAAACTTGTGATCCTCCTGTGTCAGCCTCCAGAGTGCTGGGATTACAGGCGTGTACCACCATGCCTGGTTTGGGCATGTATTTTTCTTTTTACCAGCATAAAGCCAATCAAAATAAAACAATGAAAGCCATACAGGATTTCAAAACAAGATAATAGGAAATCAACCATGGCTACCATAATGTCTCTTGTCATCATCAAAATAGCTGCCCATACCATCAGACAAAACAGAATCTGCCATGCTATCCTCCTGCTGTTGGCCCTCCACTTTTCCCACCCATTCAATTTCCTGCCCTGCTTGGTGATCCCTGCCTGCTGCTGCTCCTGAGTTTGTGGTTACCTTTATCTCTGTCTAGAATATCCTTCAGAACTCTTTGTAGGCTTGGTTTGGTGGTAATGAATTCCTTCAGTTGTTCTTTGTCATTGAAGTATCATATTTCTCTGTTAATTTTGAAAGGTAGTTTTCCAGAATTCATCAGTCTGGTTTGGGACTTGTTTTCTTTCAGGACTTGAAACACTTCACTCCAAGCTCCTCTTGACTTGATGGATTGTGTTGAGAAGTCTGCTGTGATTCTGATGGATTTTCCTTTATAGGTTATCTGTTTCTTTTCTCTAACAGCATTTAAAATTCTGTTCTTGTACTGAATTTCTGGGATCTTGATTAGTGTATGTCTGGGTGTAGATTTACTTTGGTTATGGCTAGCTGGAGTTCTATATGCCTCACTTACCTGCATGTCAGGTCCTTTTCACATATTTGGGAAGTTCTTCACTATTATTTCTATAGTTTTTTTATGTCATTTGTGTTAAACCCTGCTTTCTTTGCTGACATCCATCAGTCTGAAATTATTTTTGTTTGCATTGTCTTACAGCTGTTGAATTGTTATTTCCTGGTTCCTTGTTATTTTTAAGAGTTCTTTTCTTTTGTGATTACTAGTTGCCATCCTGCGTTCAAGCACAGTTTCTTTCAAGTTTCAAGTGTTTTTGCCAACTTTCAATGGAGTTTTTAATTTCCTGGATATCTCTTTGAATCTGTTTCATACACTATAATTCCATCCTTTATTGTTCATTCATATGCTCAGCATTTTTTTCATTATGTTTGTCATTTCTTTACCTGACATATTATGCCTGATCTTATTACATTTACAGCTTCAGGAAGTTGTTTCTTTACTTCAGTTGCTATCATTTCAGAAATTTCCGGCCTGTGACTTCCATTTTCTTCTATGTTTATATCTCCCAAACTTGTTCTTTGTGAGCTGGAGGCCTGAGATTGCCTCTAGCTCCTTTGTCTTGACATTTTCCTGGGTTCCTCCAGATGAGCTGGTGGTGGGGTCCCAGGCATTTCCCACATTAGCCACCCATCTGTGGTGTAGGGGAATGGGCCAGGCACTTGGGTTTCTCCTAATCTAGATCCCAGGAGAGGCAGTGGGGTGTGTGGCAGGGTTCTCTAGACATGCATGGATACAGTGAGACTTCCTGGATGGCGGCAGGCAGTTTTCTTAGCCTGCTCTGGCTACCAGATCTGATGGCTGCTGGCAGACTTGTAGGGGTGTGGTTAGCTCATTCTACTGTCCTGCACTGGCTACTGATCCCCAATGGTGGCTTAATATGCTATACCAGCTGGGGCTATAGCTCAGTGGCACAGCACCTGCCTGGCAAGTGTGATGTCATGAATTTGATCGTCCAATGAAGGCTTATGCTGCATTCATGGTCCATTTGCTCTTTTCTGTTGGCTCCCAGTTGTTCCCTGAACAGGGAAGCTCAGGCATTGAGATGCCCAAGTCTCAACCCGACCTGGAGCTGCATACTGGCAGAGGGAGCGGGGCCCAGGGCCGCCTGGGCATGTATTTTTTTAAAAGTGAAATTAGACATACATAATGAAAGCATTCATCATAGGGAATTTGCGCCTGTGTATGATGTATCTTGATTCTTCCCTTTTTTCCATTTCCCTTTCCCTCACTCAGCTTCTTTTTCCCTCCTTATTTATAAATCTGTTTCCATTTCTTCCTTCTATTCTCTTTTTTCTTTTCTCTTCTTCCAATCTCCCTCTCCATTCCCTAGTTCTTCCCATTTGAGTATTTTCTTCCCATCTTACAATATTTATTATACATTTTGGTCCTTACTTACCTTTTCAGTTTCTGACACCAGAGAAACATTGATATGTAAACATATGTGTCCAATTGATTTCACTTAATTGAATGGTTCCAAGGTGCGCCCATTTGCCTAGAAATGTCTCAAGTTTATTCTTCTTTATGGCTGAGTAGTGCTCTATTGTATAAAAAAAACCCCACAATTTTCTTCATTCATTCATCCATTGATGGGCATTTAGGCTATTTCCAAGATTTAACTATTATAAACTGTTCTACTATAAACATGGATGTGTATATGTTACTGTGATATGATACTTTTAACTTTTTTGGTAAGATACCAAGGAGGGAATAATTGGGTCAAATGGAACCTCTAGTTTTAGTTTTTTGAGGAATCTCTGAAAGGATTATGCCATACACGACATTACTGTAGTGGAAGCAGGATCAAAGATGTTTACCTTGAGGCCACTCCCTCCTTCCCATATGACAACTTCCTTTTTCCTTTTCCAGTGGCACAAGAAAGGTCCCAGTCAGCTCTTTGTGCATCATCTATGTCCACCCTAAGCACCACCCCTTTTCAGAAGTTATATATATATATATCCCATGCCCGACGGTCAAGTCAGAGAAAGCCAGGCTGCGTAGAGTCATGGGTTTCTCTCCACATCCTTGGAATAAAGACTATTTTTTTAAAATTTTATTTAAAGAGAAAAAAATAGAAAAAGGGGCAGAAACAATACAGGATTTAAAAAAAAATAATCAGTAAGAAATCACTAGTTGATAAATTACATATTGTCTTCTTAGATACAGTTGTTCAAGTTACAAAATTAAAGCATACAAAGTGGACATTCAAACAGTGAGGCTGCACAATGATCCAATAATAGCAACATGGTTATCAATCCTACACACTTAAACATACATACAGTTATATCCTTTAGAGCACTTTCTTTTCCTCCTATTGCTTTTTTAAGTCCATTATCTGTTTAATTATATCATTTTAAAAATTTTTATTTAAAGAGAGGGGAAAAATAAGGCAAAACAGAAAAAAAAGGGTAGAAACAATACAGAATTTCAAAAAAAATGGACAGTAAGAAATCACTAGTTGATACATTACATATTGTCTTTCTGGATGTAGTTATTCATGTTACAAAATCAAAGCAAACAAAGTGGGCATTCAAACAGTGAGGCTGCAAACAGTTCTGTTCTCTGATCTAACAAAAACTTAGCAACATAATTATCAATGCTACACCCTTAAATATACACCCTTAAATATCAATGCTACACCCTATAAATATATAAAGTTATATCCTTTAGAGCACTTGCTTTTCCTCCTTTTGCTTTTTAAGTCCATTATCTGCTTAGTTATATCATGTTTCAGGTTGCTCAGTACCTTACTGATCTGTTTTGTTGTTGTTGTTTACTTTTAAAAAATTTTTCTTGTTTATTATTATTTTTCATTTTATTTATTTATTGTATTTTAAAGGTAGTAAAACACAGCAGAACCAGACAGGACATAGCCAACTGAGGCAGTGCAGTGAAACTGGCAAAGAATCTCACAGCAGGCTACCGGGACAACAGCAACAGGCACAATTGTATATCTGGTTTTCTTCACAATAGTTGTTCCTTCAATCAGGCAGAGCAATATCAAAGGAAATACCAAAATTACAAGAACAGAATATTGAATAGAGAAATACCATTGATCAAAACAGAGCAAAACAGATAAAAATATTTGCCCTCAAAGAGATAGCAGAAGAAAATCCCCCTAATTTGCTAATTCGCATATACTCAAACTTGCAAGACATGCTTAGATCTCCGGCTCTCACTTGCTAGCAGGGGTGGTGGTGGTGGTGGTATGGATGCATGTTGATTCTTAGCCCGTGACCTGGTAGGCTCACAGCTGCTCACCAGAGGTGTGAACTGGTTGCCCACTTTCCCAGTGCCCCAAGGTCCAACATGGCGCATCGCTGGTCTCAGGAAACGCTGATATGGTTCTTGCCCTGGGGTGGCTGTGGCTTCCCAGGCCACAGCCACTTAGCAGAGCAGCCTGCTGGTGGCTGCCTGTTTTCCCAGCACTTACTTTTTATATTATATTTTCTCTCTTATTGTGCTGAAAACCTAACAGAATGTTGGGACTTTCCATGTCACACAATCAAAACAGGTGATGACTTTTTTTTGATAGATGTGACCCAAGACAGCTTCCACTTTCCTTGCAGGAGAACTAAAGGTCTTACATCCCGAGGTGTAGCTGTTCCCTCAGCTCACTTATAATTCGGTCGTGGGGCCCATTTCCTGTCCCCCCCCCCAAAAAAAACCCCACACCTCTGGAGTGCCTGGTTCATAACCTTGGTGCTTTTGGCCTCAAGGTGTCTAAAAAAAAAAAAAAGCTGATCTTTAGTTATGCATTTCTCACAATGGCGCCAAGTTGACAAAAACCTATCATTTTTAGGCCTTTGTTCCAATGATGTGCCTTTCTCTCACTCTGTCTTGTACAATGGCTCAAATACCTCTGGCTCGCTCTGCTCCACCAGAAACTCTCCCTTATATCTCCCAGACAAAATCCCACAGCTTTCTCAGCCAGAGGTTCCTGTACTCCTGTGCCTTCTCCTCTTCTCTTTCCCTCCCCCACAGTGGCCTCTAATCCTTCCCTTAGTCTCTCTCCAACTTCTCAATTCCCCCCACCTCAGCAGTCTATTCAGTCAGATTGTTCTTTGTCTCCTACTTCTGCATTGCCGTTCTCTCTACTGGCTCACCATACACTGTCCTGTGCGTTTCAGCCTCCCGGCAGGCCATGCGATTCTCAAAAGCCCTCTTGCCACAGCTTGTGTAAGAGGGCAGCTGCCATTTTGTGGCCCTGCGCCACATAGTAGTGTGCCGCCATCTTGCCACTGGTCTCAGGGCCAATGCGCGCCACCTTGTGGCCCCTTGTGTGATCAGCATCAACCATCTTGGTGCGGGTCACATGATGGCCAGTTGCCATTTTGCACTCCCTCACTGTGTGATTGGTAGCAGCTAAGCTGATGTGGGCCATGCAATGACCCGCCAATGGCCTATGACTTCTCATTGCATGGTGACAAGCATGCCAATCATTGAGTAATTGCCCACACATGCCTGCTGGATGGTCTTTTCAGCCTCAGACTCTATTTCCAATTCAAAAATAGGCTGGCCCCAAGAGATTAGTTAATTGTGTCCCTTTCTCCCTCTCTGAACTATCTCAGGTTAGCCATAAATTAGGTTTCTTTTCTGCTAGTCTTATTTCAAGAGATCTCTATTAATTAATCTACAAAAAGGTTCATACTAGTCTATTTTTTATAGCTCAAATTGGCCAAATATATTTAAGTGCACTCTGATTTTATAATGTGTTTGTCAGTCTATATATCTGTTGACTGTTTACTGTACAGATTGTCCACGTTTGACCATTTGCCTGCTCTGTAAACAGCTGTTCCTTTTATTTGAGCTCAACAATTTTTTCCTCCTCTTTTGCATTTTCAGATCATTTAATCAAGGTTTATTTGGGTTATACATTTAAAAAGCATGCTTCCCCCTAGTTTTCCAGCTGGTTAAAATGTTAAAACTGGTTAAACAAAATCCCTTGGGATGAGAAGACATTGGACAGGACTTCAATTGATGAATAAGAACACCTGGTGCTTAAACCAGCTCTTATTCATTAAATTGGAGGCCCCAATAATCTCCATAGCCTGTTGGGAGACACCCCAACTAAAGTTCATATGACTGAGACAATTCATTATTGTTGATCTGATGATATATTCATGCTCTCAAATGCAAAATTAAGATTGTTTATGATTCTTTCAGATCCATATATCTGCCTTTTTCCTTGTGCTCCAGCCAGGAGACTCAGGTCAGACCAACATGAGATCACCACTCAAATAATAATTTTTTTAAAAAGATTTTATTTAAAGAGAAACAAAAGCATGTAAAGGGTAGAGATAATACAGAATTTAAAAAAAAGATAAACAATAAGAAATCACCAGTTAATAAATTACATATTATCCTCTTAGGAATAGTTGTTCAAGTTACAAAATTAAAGCATACAAGGTAGATAATCAAACAGTGAGAGTGTAAACAGCTATGCATGCATGAATCTCTACGTGTATTTCTATCCTTTCTGTATTAGAGGGAAAAACAAAACATAGCAAGACAAAACAAAACAAATTCCTATGAAAACATGAAACCAAAATGTCGTATAAAACCACAGTACAAGGTGATCTACAATGATTACTGTGTTATTTCTTATTATCTTCAATAGAATTGTCTATATCATCAGGCATAATTGAATATAGCAGTATAATTGAGTATAGCAGTAAATAACAATATTAGTAAAATAAAACATTGTAGACAATATAAAACTTCAAAGGCAGGTAATAATCAAACCAGAGTGGATATTCCAGTGGATCTTGTCATCTTAAGTGCAGTTGCCTATACTCTCAGACTTAATACTATCAATCATAACAGCTTTGA
The DNA here is from genome assembly GCA_004027455.1 of Hydrochoerus hydrochaeris. Lineage (NCBI taxonomy): Eukaryota > Metazoa > Chordata > Mammalia > Rodentia > Hydrochaeridae > Hydrochoerus > Hydrochoerus hydrochaeris. The sequence goes on from PVLA01019442.1 coordinate 11,069, forward strand.
ATAAAAATCTACCAATACAAAACCATGATCCAACAAACCAGATTCGATTACGATCAATCATGGTAAAACAGTGTAGGTTTTACAGAGCTTTAGATTAAGTTAATAGGAAATTAAGGATGATTGCCATACTATATCCTGTCATTTTCGGGATTACTATCTGTGCCCTCAAATCTAGTACAGGTAGAATGACTGGAACAGAATATAATACATCTAAGCAGAGTAGTGTGAGTAATGTGGGTTTTAAATCCTGGTGCACTATTAACAATATAGCATATCAAGGCCATCTATGTTAGAGTTTCTAGTTATCCTTTTCTGCCTCATTTCTGCTATGCTACTTTTCTGCCTTTGTTTAGTTTTCTCCTTCATTCTACTGCCTGCTCCACTCATTGAGGCCTTTTTGCCACTGTTCCTAAAATCCTGGTATTTGTTTTCTCTCTCTCTAGAATGTCCTTCAGCATTCTCTGCAGGGTTGGATTGGTGGTCGCAAACTCGCCCAGTTCCTCTTTGTCATAGAAGCATCTTGTTTCTCCATTAATTTCTAGTGACAGTTTTGCAGGGTACATCAATCTGGGCTGGAGGTTATTTTCTTTCAGGGTTTGGAATACTTTGCTCCAAGCTCTTCTTGATCTGATGGTGTGTGTTGAGAAGTCAGCCGTGATTCTGATGGGCTTACCTTTATAGGTAATCTGTTTCTTTTCTCTGACAGCTTTTAATATTCTGTTTTTATATTGAATTTCTGGTATCTTGATTATTATATGTCTGGGTGTAGATCTGTTTTGGTTGTAGGTGGCTGGAGTTCTGTATGCCTCACATAACTGAAAGTCATTTTCTTTTCCCATGCTTGGGAAGTTTTCTTTAATTATTTCTGTGAATAGCCTTTGTAATTTGCCTGTATGTATTCCTGCTTCTTCGTTCATGTTTCTTATTCTTAAATTGTAGATTCTCTTGTCATCTTCTAGCCTTTGTATTGTTACTGCTTGTTTCCTTGTTATTTTTAAGAGATGTTTCCTTTCATGATCACACATTGCAAACTTGTCTTCAAGTTTTGATAGTCTATCCTTGGTTTCTTTTAAGGAGTTTTGCCAGCTTTCAATGGAGTTTTTAATTTCCTGGTAGTCTCTTTGAATCTGCTTCATGTATTCTATATTTTCTTTATATTCTTTATTGAATGTTTCTCTCCTTTTTTTGTGTTCCTCCCTTCTT
>PVLA01019443.1:0-12263 GCA_004027455.1 Hydrochoerus hydrochaeris
GTTTCCCAGGCTCGTCTAGAATTTGTGATTCTCCTGCTTCAGCCTCCCAGAGTGCTGGGATTACAGGCGTGCCCTGCCATTTGGCTCAGAATATTCCAATCATTTCAGTAGGTGCACATAGGCTCACAACCTTACCTCTGCCGAACACTGCTGTACCATTATGCACTGTTTCACAGCTTGTTGCCGCAACAATACATAAAGACACCTTTCCACAGTAGAATCTTAGAGCTTCCATATTTCTTTTTTTGTCCTTTTTTTCAACCAAGTTTTATCATCAACAGAAGTAGGGGTGGGGGTGAGGGTGGGGGCCCTGCCCCAGGGGTGCTATGGACAGTGAGTGTCTGAGTTCTGGGTATGTGTGGATCAGTGCTTCCAGAAGAGCTCTGGTAGTCAGAGACGGTCTCCATGAGGCCAGCGGGACCTGGAGGAGCAGCCAGGGAGCGGGGTCTGGGCTCCTCCTGGCTGGTCTGCAGCAGGCTGGCGATGGCGATCAGCTTGGGCCCACTGAACCGGGTCATGCAGTAGCCGCTGGGCTGGGAGGGGTAGACTGAGGGGGACATGATGGGAGGTGGGAGCTGCAGCTTCATCGCCTGCTGAGGGACCTCAGATGGGTGCAGGGGAACTCGCTGACCATGGGGTAGCAGAGGGTCCAAGAAAAAGACATCTTCAGGGCACATTACTGGGAACCCTGCATGCCTGGGTGCCTGCAGTCCAGTCTGATGCCCCAGGATGAAGTCTTGGTACCTGTGGCCCCTGCCCTAGACCTTGTCCATGGGCCAGAAAGAGGGGTGACACAGTGTCCAGCTTGAGAAGGACATGCCTGACCTGCCACTGGGGGCCCACCCCTGCTGAGGTCCTGCTTCAGCACCATAGCTGAGGTCCCAGGGTGAGGACAGAAGCATCCCTGCGGAAGTCGCCTGGGAGAAAGCAGGATTAGGGTTCCTGGGGACAGCTCAGGAGCCGGGCCACGGGTGTAGCTGGGCAGCAGCTGTCCTGGCAGGCCTGAGGACCTCGGGCCACAGCCTGTCCTGTGAGGGTTTTCTGGGCTACCTTTGGGCTTCCTTGCTGGATCTTCAGGCCTCTGCCTGGTCACTGCTTGCCTGCTCTGTGCTGTCACCTTGCAGGTGTTCCACGGCCAGGGTAACATGCTGTGACCACCCATGGGGGAGGCTCTGGGTCACTCCAGGGCAGCCTGTGCCCACCACTTATCCACTGGGCCCCACTCCACTCACTCCAATCACTGGACCAGCCCACCACCCTGACCCATCCAGCTTTCCCATTCTCTAAATAGCCTAGAAATTTAATTGCATGGAAATAATCCACTGTTTGAAAATGTAAAATAACTAGGAACAAGGTTGTTGTGAATATCTTTATATCTTGGCAAGTTTTTTCTAGGACAAATTTTAAGTGATGTAATGAATAAATGAAAAACATTAATATTTAAAATTCTTGAATGAAGCAAATTACCATTTAGAAAATTTGTATGGTCCCCACAGCATATCTGTCTGTACCCGTTTCCCTAAATTGTAGCTGTAACTGGATTTTATCAATCTACGGATTTTGTCAGTATCAAACATGGAAAATGTATCTCATTGTTGCTTTAATTTGAAAGAGCTGGGACAGTTCCATTTTTTTTTTTTTTTCATTGCTGTTGGTCAGAGGGACTAAATAGTTAGAGAAATACGATTTTCTGAACCCACGGTCAATGTCCCCGGGAAACCAGTCCCAAAAGTCCTTCCTGGATCAAGCTGTTTCTGAACATTTCTGTGCACAGCTCTAGGTTCATCCCGCTCTCTGGGTCATATTCCAGCCACTCTCCAGGGTTTGGTATCCTGTACCCACTGGGAATCATGTGTTGCCCTGTCTCAATGACCTGGTGGTTGACTTCCTGGAGTCTTCCAGCTTCCTTAGCTCTTTTACTGAGCTAGATCTTTCTGACAAACTCCTTCCCTCTGCCCGGCATCCTAAAGGTGTTTTCTAAGTAATGTCACATTTCTGTAAGTAGCCCGTTACCCTTTCTCCGTCTTTGTTCTTGTGAGACGTCTATGACTTGGTTCAATCCCATCCCAGCACCGTACATTTCCTAGGGATCAGAGATGGCCTTGGACCTACAGTCATTCTCGGTGGAATTCATCAATATTAGTCTAAGGAGGCCCTTTGTATTTTCAGAGAAGTGGACCTCTTCCAAACGCCCCCAACGCTTGCCTTTCCGGAGAGAGCTGACGTTTCCGTTTCCCCCGAGCAGCTCATTCCTGGGCTGAGAATCCTTTGCTAGCGTCTCCATCACTCTGGCTTCTGCACTGCGATTCAGGTAATTGAGAGCATGCTGTATCTGTATGTATGCATCTGTATGTATTTGTATGTCACACTGTATTTTTTATGTTCATTTGATTCAGTTGGATTCCACTTGGCTTCATTCTAGGTTGGACCTGAATACAGGCAAAGTACTTGGTCCCATACCCCTCTGATCTGGTCCTTTGCCCCTTATTTTATTGCGGACTTATATCTTGCTTGTGGCAGTCAATTTGTCATTAGATCTCCTTTTTTATGAGGGTGCCGGACCAGTTTACAAGCATTCTGCAGTGAAATGCATTTCAGGCCTTTTATTTTGTTTTATAATGTACTTTTTTTTGGTTTACAATTAGTAAAGCATACCCTGTTCCTTTAGGATAATCTACCCAAGCGGTCTACACCTTTCTAAAATGTAATCCTTAAAGCAATTCCCCAAAACAAATATAGTTATTATGTGTCATACATACTAATGAAAATAAATTACAAATAAATGAAAGCAGAAATAAAAACTTAATCCTCTCTTCCAGCACACCTCTAACAGCTCTTGACTTTAGATCTATTTAATGAGCACATTATCAAACTTACTTGATAGAAAATGATAAAGCTTATCCATGAGGACCTTGTTTCGATCATCAGTGCATGTGTTTAAATCTTTGACTGCTGGTGGGTCACAAGCAAAGAGTTAGATTACTACTCTAGGCCAGGGTGTCCCCATGCAGCTGTTCCACAGGGAGGGCTACTCTAGAACTAGAAAGAGAGGCCCGTGAAGTGATTGCTTTGGAAGTCTGCTGTCTCTCACATCATCCCTTTCTCAAATGAATCTGGGAGCTTTTCAGACCCAGGGAGTCAGTGGACCTGTACTGTACACAAGCGTAGCTAACGCCAACATGTTCAAGTTGGCCATTTCTGTTTTTAGGAACATTTATTGTTTTAGGAACAAGCACACCGTCTCCCTTTCATGATGAATGAAGACTCTTGTGTTTGTCTATGTAGAAAAGGCAGAACTGTTTTTAAAAATAAGCGTGATCATGTCGAGGACCCAGTGAAAACATTCACTTGACAATTTTTCCTGAGCACAGATGGCACAGGCCAAGTAGCATTGGTCTCTGAAGATGCTCTGGGGAGCCAGCTGCCTGGCATGGTCTCTCAGTGCTCATGCTGTATGCCAGGGTCATAGACTGTGGCATATAGGACACTAGAGTCCAGAGACTTGGCTAGTCTGAGGTTGTGGTGTGGGGTGCAGTTTCCTCATCTCCTCTCTTCTTAGGCTTCTCAGGGAGTGGGAGGCAGGCTTGATGTCTTGAGCTCTGAGATCTCTTTCATAGAACCTTCCTTTCCCATCTATGTACAAAGACAGGCCCAGAGTTTCTCCAGTCTCTGTGTATTAGAAGGTTTACTACACAGGAGGAAAATCTGTCTTTCACACAGTGGGAGCCGAAATCATTTTTGTAGCAAGGCTGAATGGGTGAATAAATGGAAAACACGATGGCTTGGGAACTTTGGTCTTTGTTCCAAGGTTGACCTTCCATGGCTTTATTCTCCCCTTCCTGTTACTTTACCTACTTGTAAGATGCCCAGCTCAACTGAAGCTCACGTAGATATCCATAAATGGTTTCCTTTCTTCTTTGCATTTCCTGCTTCTTGGAACCTTGGTGCTTCCTCCCATCCTGAAGTTGATAGGCAGAAAAGTGTGTGGGCCTCAAATGTCAGGTTGCTGGGCTCACACTTATCCTAAAGGGGACCTGTTGTTTCCACACCCCTGTTCTCTCAGCATTTCAACACCGATGTCTGACTACCAAAGCCATTCTGGGATATTGAATAATGCCAAAGTGAGTAAAGGGAGATATGAAAATAAACTTGAGCAGAATCTAGTTTTTGTCTCTCCTTTTATTTAAAAGTAGATATCCAGGGTCTGGGAGTTTTCCTAATGCAGTACAACATGAAGCTAGGGTGAAGTAATTTCCATAGCACCGAGAATTAGTCTTTGGACTTTCTATGTTCCATGTAATCATGTGGTCCTATGCCATAAATTTAACAATTCAACTTAAAGTTTACTTGTGGATATGCACACATATCTTCAGGGACAACAACCTTCTTGTGAGATTGATTTTTCCTCCAGTTCAGATTCAAATTGTTCAAGTTTGTTGAACATTTTGTTCACACCTCCTTGGTAATGATTGTGTTCATTCCTTCTTGATAAGGAAACAAAAATTCAAAGAGACCAAATCACTTGCTCGAGATTACACAGTTGTAGTTCAAATTCCAGCTTACTCATTCTAAATTCTGCTTTACTTTATCACTTGGCTACATATACTGTTTTGCTGCTAACCTTTCTTTTGTCCTGTTATTGGCAACTGGGTGACTTTCCCGTGCAATCATCAAAATAATACTTGCAGGTATTTGGAAACTTTCGTATTTCTGAAGAAGACAAGGACGGGTTGGAAAGGGTACAGTCATTCCTTCAGGATTTCATTTTCCACTCCTGACACATCTTTTGACTAAGCAGCTACTCTGTCTCCCAGAAGGAATTAGAAACTGAGGATGCTAAACTAAAGAAGGCTACCTGACCCCACCCAAAGAGTGTGCATTCTACGGGAGGAGGGAAGGGTAATCACGTAGAGAGGAACATGCAAAATAGGGGATTGTGGCCATGTGCCAATGGCTGTGAGTAAATCAGGGAAGCGAGAATTCCACTGGGACTGAGCACTTTGTTAATGGGGTGGACAGAGAAAAGTGATATTTAAGCCAAGACCTAGAGGAGGAGTGGTTGCTAGTTAAGGACCTTGGTGGGGACAAGCACTCCAGCCATCAGGAAGAGCACAAGAAAGGTCCAGAGACTGAGATTTTTGTCTTAAGGAGTTTTGTTCTGTGAACCAGAGCCAACGAAGGTAGCAGACAGAGGGTGCCCAGGACATCATCTCCTACTCTAGTGACCAGTTAAATCTTGTAGAAGAAAAGTTACTGCGAACCACAGGGGTTAAGCTCTGAGAGCCATGGTGATGCTGACAGATGCAGGGAATGCTTTCTGAATCTGGAACCACAGAAAGCTGGCTGAGATCAAACCCCGAGCACCAAGGCCTCTCCCCATCTGCCCCGGGCAGCAGCAGACAGCGGGAGTCCATCGCTCTACCACACTGCCGGCAGTAAATCACAGCTGGTTAGGGCTAAATTCTGGGATTTGCTTCTTGGAGAAAAAATAATTAACACTGGCAGGAGTTTGATTGCATTAATTCACAGAAAGAAACACTCAAATGATAAATCCATAGTGGGAGAGCTGCCCATATGTTACAGATTGGCTTAACATGGTTGAGGCATTAAATAAAAAAAGTCTGAGACACAAAAACCTTTATCAGCTTTATTAGCATTGAACTCTGCAGCTTCCACTGGGGCTGACACACTTAATTAAAGATGCCCTGGTCTAATTAGGTTGCACATCAAATATACAAATATGAGCTTTTTAAAATACTCATTGATTGGAGTTTGGAGTCCCTCTGTTGTGGATATTTTCATCTTCCAATATCAGAACCCGCTGCAGTGACATGCACTCTGTTAGACAGTCAAGGTGGTGTAGAAGGAATAAGCATAATGTCGCTCTAGGCTGAAATTCTTTGCATCCTGTAGAAGCTGGAGAAAAATACTTGTCTTTCTTCTTTTTTAAAAGAGTTCATCCAGAGATTCATTTTGGCCAGAGTTCTTTTGCAGCATTCTGGCCTGTTTATTTACACATTACTCATCGTTATTGATAATTGCCATCACCACCACCACCGTCATCTTCTTCACCATCATCTTCATCATCATCATCATCATCGTCATTATTATCACAATCCCTACACTGTGCTGCAAGCCCTCAGATGCGCTGGTTGCTAGTCTGTACTACCTAATGTACTTATATCACCCCAAATCCACCCGTAAAGGACACACCAGTGTTTCTCAAAGTGTGGTCCCTGGACCAGCACAGCTGGGAACTGGTCAGAAATGAGAATTCTTGGTCCTCAATCCAGACCACTGCAGTCAGAACCTCTGGGGCCGAAACCTGGGTTGTAAGCTCCCTTCAGTTCGTACTGGTACAAGTTCAAGTCTGAGAATCAGTATCAAGTTTCCCTGACCCCAGATTCTTTCATCTCTAATGGATCTACTCCCATGTTTGGAGACTTTGTAGAGGAGGATTCTATGATTCTGCAGTTAAAAAAAAGGGTTGGGGATCAAGGTGAGTGTAAACTTATGCAAACCCTTGGAAATATTTGCACGTTTATTCATCTAAAACACATCAAGAGAGGAAATTAAACTAAGAGACTATTGATGGCATTTTACACGTCTCTGTAAACAGCACTGCACAGTGAAGCAAACATCGTGCTTAACCTTGGGGTGGACTCCTCTGTAGAGCTCTCAAGTTATGTAGACACAGCCTTTTCAAAGAGTGTATGATGCAGCTTGCAGGTGAGAATGAGCACACATGCAAAGACAGCGAGAACTGAGACCCTGATGGGTTTCATTGCTTGTTGATAAATATCACATGATGGGTCTGAATTCAATTTGTTAGTTTGTTTTATTCTACAACTGAGATAAAGAAGAGCATATCAAGGAAGAAGGAGCCTAACTTTTGCGTGTGTGTGCATGTGTGCATGTGTGTAATTCAGAGGGACATGGAGATATCATTGTAGTTCTTGGACTCATAAGTTGCAGGATTTATTGCACAGTGCTTCAGTCACAGTGGTGTGGATTGGATGAAATGTTGGATGTATGAGCAGCGGGTTCTGTGGAGGACTGGAGACGATGATCTGAGAATTAAAATTAGGAAGAGGGGTGCAGGGAGGGGGTCTGGATGGGATAGTCAGGGAGTTTTCTGTGGAAGTTCCTACTCCCTGTGTAAGGGCGTAAGCAGGGGTGTGGGTGTCGTGTACTTGGTGCAGTGATTACTGGAGTGCTTCCTTCATTCAGTGGGCAGGTGCCACACTAGAAAAGAGAAACTTAGGAAGTAATGTGAAATTATTATTTCCAGGGGTGGTATTAAAAATAAAATAGTTTGTGCTCCCTTAAAATTTGGAGAGCACATGCAAGTAGCTGGAAAACCAGTGATTCTAGACACCACCATTTCTAAGGAGGACGAATAATCTATTTCATGGGGATACCCCAATTCCCCCTTTACTCTCAAAGCCTTCTGTAATAGGCTGCTGACCACTCATTTTTGTATGCTTGGTAGCAGCAATAGCACATGGAGAGCTTTATTCAGACACCCTAGAAGGTGGTGAGAAAATGCCAGGTCTGATCAGTCACTGGCGATCTGCTGTTAAATGGGCTATAGCAGCTTCTCTGGCTCCCTGGGCCGTGTCCTTTTCTCCTGTATCAGACTGACACAATTCCTGTGGGTGTGCATGAGGTGGTATAGCATTCCGAAGGACCCAGATAACTTGTATTGTCCCTTCTGAGCTTGAAAAGGGAGGTACATGCTACCACTTTGGCCGCAGTTCACTTGTCTGAGTGCATGGGTTCCAGCAAAGGCTGTGACACCACAGGTACTACATTGCTCTTCAAGGTGACGTTCCTGGTTTCCAACCTGACCTGAAGAATTTTCAGATTAATGGATTGTTTAGAGATTGTTCCGGCATCATCATCAGGAGTAAATAAACCTCAACTAAAGGATCACTCTCTTTTCTTTTTTTTAAATTGTTTTGATCTTATAGTCTTACTTTTTTTCGTAGAAGTTTCTGGCTAGGATCCTGAAAGTTATCTCTCTTGTATGTCATCTGTCACCCATCCGTCTATCCAACCTTCCACTTATCTACCCACCAAGCCATCCATCTGTCCATTCATCCCTCTATCCATCCACATGAATCAATCAGGCAGCTACTCAAGATGTATTTATTGAACCTGTATGATAGCCTAAAAGAGCCCTCTGCTTAATGACATGGAAGCAGAAAGTGATAATTCAGGTAGACCAGTCTTGTTATTGGAATCCACTGGGCGGTACTCCATCCAGTCTTGTGAGTAGTGTTGCCAGGAAGACTTTCTGGAGGAAGAGACTTCTGAGCTGAATTTTGAATAACAAACAATAACCAACCAGGTAAAGGATAGAAAGAGGACATTACCGCATGTGCAAAGCTCAGAGCCCTAGTTTGAGGAATCTCCACACTGACTTCCATAGTGGCTGTACTAGTTTATGTTCCCAACAACAAACGCAAAAGGGTTCCTTCTTTCCCACAGCCTCACTGTTGTTGGATATTTTCTGATTCCCTTATGATAACCATTGTTGCTTGGGCAAGGTGGACTCTCAGTGTTGTTTGAAATTTCATTTTCCTAGTGGCCAGAGATATTGAACGTTTTTTTCATCTATTTATTGGCCATTTGGTTGTCTTCCATGGAGTGTCTATTCATTTCACTTCCCCATTTTTTTGTTGGCTCTTTTACTTGGAGGGGAGAATCTAAGTTATTCTGAGTTATTTGTAGGAAAATGAATGCACTTTGAGACTGTAATGGTAAGTGAAATAAATGAGACATAGAAACTTAAATGAGGCATGGTTTCACTTATAGGAGAAACCAAAAATATAAATAAAGAGCAAAATAAAAGAGAGATGATAGAAAGTAAGGAGAGAGAACTTTGCAAATGATGAGTGGACCAAGAGGTAGAGAGAGGGGAGTGGAAAGGAATGAAAAGGAATTTAGGTATGTTCTGTACATGTACCAGCTCCAGAAAAGGCATGTGATCATTATAAGCTGCAAACATGTACTAATAAAACTTGAAATTAGAAAGAAGACAGCACAGTGGGTGGTAACAGGCCTTTGTCTGCAACAGCTGTAAGTTCTGTCTGATGGCGGGGTGGCAGCGCCTACGGTTCATTAGCAAGGGCCCTGCTGGCTTTCTCTAAGGAGCAACTTCTTGCCTTTTGGACAGCAGTGTGGCAATGTTTTCCTTTGATCTCTTCAATATTTCTCCCCCGGCTCCCCATCACTCTTCACTGATTCTTCACTAACTGGAGGATTTTCTTTCTCTGACCTTTACTCCAACCTGATCAGTGACCTGTGACTATTAACCAACTTGCCACCAGTGCAGTGCTGGGGGTAAGAAAGGTGGAGATCCCCCCTTATGAAATAAGGAGTTTCAAATACCTCTGGATTTATTGAGGGGAACAATAATTTTAATTAGAGACCCAGGGAAAAATGTGGACTCAACATTTATGTATAGGTTGTCTGGTTGGTTGATTGATTTTAAGTTAAACACTAGGGATCAAGACATTGTTTTGCTCTAGGCAAAGGTAAGGAAGAAAAAGATTCAACCACATGCAAATCCCTTTGGAAATAAGTGTGTTTGGGAGGTTTATTCACCACTGAGGATCACGGTGCAGCTAATGTAACTCTTGGTAGAGCAGGCACAGTACCCCGAAGCTGCTTCTGGTGTTCCATGGGGGATTATTGAGTAGGTGGGGAGTTACTGATGACCTGCACCTGGAAAGAGTGTGTGACTGACTCCGTCACTGAAGCATCATGAATGCGGGACATTGCAAACAGATTGCCTTGGAAAATGGGTTCCAGTATTTGGTTCAGTAAACAGAAACAAATGAAGGGTTGATTTATTTATTTAAAAATTTAAAATTCACCTCAAAGATCTAAACTTTATCTGTGTATAAATGTGAGACATTTTAATTCTCTCTCTGTAGATAAACTCTATGTTTCTTAAAGGAATGTATGCATCTACTTGAAAAATGCAAGTGATTCAGAAAGACACAAAATAGAGCTGAAATCTCTCCCCTAGCCCTTGGTCCTCTGCAGCAAAGTTACCATTCTAGTGTGTATCCTTCTAGAGAAAAAAGTTCTACATGTACACATGTGCATGCATAGAGTTAATACACACATATGTACATATATACATATATAGAGAGTGAGTACCCATACACATATATGCAAATATTTACCATCTTGAATCTTTCTGTATCAGTGTGCATAGCTCTATTTATTTCACTTTTAAAAATATTAAAATGAAACTTATATACAAAGTGAACCCATGGGATTATGCACTAGATAATTTTGACAAATTATTGAACACTCACATATGAACCACAAGTAAGATATATCGCCATCATCTTGAGACGTTCTCTCATGCCCCTGGTTACATTTCACTCCGGTTTGGAAATCTCTAGGTTTCATTCTCTGATATTCATGAGGTACTCTAATTTTCTTAAGATTATTACTTCCCTGAGGTATTGTTTATAATGTTTTATCCATTTAAATCTTTATATTTAAAGTCATTTTTAGGTTGCTCATCTATAGTTAGGATTCAGTTTTTATAAAATATTTTTGTCATTTAATTATTTGGATCACTTACATTTAATGGAATTATCCAAATGGACTTGACTTTGCCATCTTGTTTTTTGTTTTCTTCTTAAACTACCCTCACCCCTTTTATACATACAAAACTAATTAAAAATTTTTGGTGTTCTACTTTGCCTCCACTCACCAGTGAGTAATTGTATTTATCTGCTTCATTCTCTTGCTGACTTCTCCAGGGTTTATAATGATCATCTCTTCAAGTGATAGTATCATGCTTTATGTATCATGTTTACAGTGTACATCCAATTCCTCCTCCTGTCTTTTTGACATTGTCATGTATTTGATTTCTCTACATGTTGTAAACCACACACACAGGCAATAATCTTTTAAAGAAACTAATGAAGTGAAAAAATGTTTTAAAAATGTTTTCCAATGTGTTTATCTCTTCAGAAGCTGTTCATCCCTTTGTGTAGATTTCCATTTCATCCATTGTCACTTTCTCTACCACGAGGAACTCTACTGAATATTTTAGGTTACAGTACAGCACTGCTGTTTACCTTTCATCTTTGTTTTGCTGAAAATGTCTCATTTTCACTTTTAGTAAAGTTTGTTAGGACAGTGTGTATAACTCTAGGCTGGTTCTTTTAAAAATTACTTTTAAATGTTTTTCTACTCTCTTCTGGCTTGCACTGGAGTAATTCTCACATTTGTTTTCTATGCAGTTTGCCTTTTATTTTCTACTTTTATTATTTTTCTCTGTATTACCCATTTTTATAAATCTGGTTGCATCTTCTGTGTTAACTTTTGTTCATTTTTATTCTACCTTAGTTTCTTTGACCTTCTGTGATCTGAGGCCTACTAGTTTTCAACACATTTGAAGAACATTCAAATGTAATTTTGAAATATTTTATTTTTTTATCTACCCTTTTGGTATTCCAATTTTTTGTATGTAGATGCTTCATGTTCTCCCACAGATGAGTGAAACTTCCATCATTTTAATTTTTCAAATTTTTTCTCTTTGGGCATCATTTTGAATGATTTGCACTTTTATATCTTTAAGCTCATGAATATTTTCTTCCACCTTCAATGAAGCCCACCTCATAACTTCTTCGTTTTTAGATAGTTCACTTTTTAAATACAGAAGTTCTATTTAAATTTTTTTAAAAATCTCTTCTTTTTTTTATTTAAAGAGAAAAAAACAGGAAAAGGTAGAAATATTACAGAATTTCAAGAAAAGAAGATAAACAGTAAGAAATCACTAGTTGATACATTACATATTGTTCTTTTAGAAATAGTTATTCAAGTTACAGAATTAAAACACACAAAGTGGACACTAAAGCAGTGAGAGTGCAAACAGGTCTGTTCAAGAATCCAACAAGAACCTAGAAATATGATCATCAATCCCACACATCTAAACATACATGCAGCTATATCTTTTATAGTGCTTCCTATTTCCTCTTTTTTTACAATAGCAATTATACATTTTAAAAATTTATTTAAAGAAAAGGAAAAAACAGAAAAAAGGGTAGCAACAATACAGAATTCTAAAAGAAAGAAAGAAAAAGGAGAATGAGAAAAAGCCCCACTAAGAAATCAGTAATTTATAAATTACATACTGTCATCCTGGATGTAGTTGTTCAAGTTACAAAGTTAAAGGGTACATAGTAAATATTCAAACAGTCAGACTACAAACAGTTCTGCTCAAAGAT